>WYDI02023741.1:0-56254 GCA_009867235.2 Psittacus erithacus | reverse complement strand
CAGGGTGCCCAGAGAAGCTGTGGCTGCCCCATCCCTGGCAGTGTTCAAGGCCAGGTTGGACACAAGGGCTTGGAGCAGCCTGCTCTAGTGGAAGGTGTTCGTACCCACGGCAGGGGCTGGAGCTGGATGAGCTTTAAGATCCCTTCCAGGCAAATCAATCTGTGATCCTATGAAATGTTGTTTGATGCCAAGAGTCCCTGGAAGTTGCTGTCTGTGGATGGGTCTGCTGGCTGAGGTGGGAATTTGACAGTGCTGGGACACAACCAGTAAGAAGGAGGTAAAAAACCTCTGCTGGGGCTGGTTGGAGGAGGCTGTCAAACACCAGTGGGTATCCTCTTGGATGCCTGTGAGTAAATGTGCATCATTTTGATGCAGAAATGCCCTGCAGAAGGCATCTTTTGACCTTCCAGAGAGGAAGCAGTAGCGAAGCTGTGGCTGCTTCCATGTGCTCCCTCTGGCACAGGTGAGGGAGAAGTCTCAAGATGGGATTTTCAAGCATGCACAATCACAGTCGTCATTACAGGGGGCTAAGAGCTGACAGGGATGACATATCTCCCCCTGCCCCACCGTATGTAGGGTACCCAGATGATTCCAGGCAGGAAGAAAGGAATTCAGTGTGCATCTAGTGATAGGGTCTTAATAGAGCTGCACTTATTATTTGGAAAAGAAAGAATCGGGATTACAGGCTTACGAGGGATTAGCAAGCATGAATGTGGATTTCTGCGTGTACTGCTCCTTTTGTAAACCCATTGTGCCATTAGGCTGACACAGAGTTATACCATTACTAGCATGACATCAGTGTATCAGATAGTCTTGATTATAAACCCCAGCAGCTGTCCTAAAGAAAACAGCGCTTTCCCACTGGCCTGCTGATCCTTTCCTGTTTGTAGCTTGTGGTTTGGCGGAGGAAACCACCTTGATTTTCAGACAGCATCAGTGCCACCAGTAGGACAGACACCTTGTGGGCATTGGCCCACCTCCTGGGGCCTGTCCGAGTGACCAAACTGAGGCTTTAAATGCTTCAGCTGCCTTCTCCTGGGGGGTTTTAAGCAGCAGAAGGAAAGCAAATGCATGAGGATGCTCAGGTGTCTGGGCACTCAGCTATAGTGGTGGAAAGAGATCTTTGGCTGCTCAGAGAAGCTTGGGTCACCCATGGGTATTTGTACAGAGGTCTTTCAAAGTGTCTGAAACTCTGTGTTTCTGGGTTTAGCTAAAGTACAGAAAGATCCTCATAATGGTGGTGTATGTGGTGGCTTCAAGCACTGCATGTCCTCAAGGGCAGCAGCTGTGAGGTCTCCGCTCTTGTAGGTGTATGAGCTACCTGGAAGTGTTGAGTCTATACAAATGTAGGCAGCTTCAAGAGGCTGCTTGTATTTCATAGTCTGCAAGTCCTGACCCCATGTGGCTCTCTCCATGGCCAACATGGGTAACCTCAGCAAACCAAAGCCCGCGGCTGTAGGCTAAATGGGAAACTGGGATGGAGGAGCAAGGAATTGAGTGCTTGTGAACCATCAGAGCCTCTGGGTGTGAGTGCAAGTTTTGATTTTTAGTAAGTATTTTTCCCTTTAATTTAAGTCACTGTTTGTTTTGTTGGTTTTTGTCTCTTTTCTAGGGAAATGAAATAAGAGCCCATGTGTTTCTAACTAAATGGCAGCCTGTGCTTTGTAAACAGCCCAGGTCCAGTTTGGATGGGGTCCCTGCGCTGATGTTTCTGGAGATCAAATAACAATCAAACGAAAGGCAACTTGTTCCTGGAGCTGCCCAGAGCAATTTGCTGCCAGAGTCAAGGGGAACAAGAGCCCTCGGAGCATGTGGATCTGCAGGCAGCCTGTGTGACAGTCCCTGTGCCGACTCCTTTTCCTGCTGTCTGTCAGTTGACACTGTATATGACAGCATTCCAGGAATGATCCCAGCTTCACCTTTGGGCTTCCTTTAGCACTGCTGCTCTCTTGCCTCTTCATTTCCTTTTGGGGTGACATTAGCAAGGATATGTGGCTTTCCCTGCCTCTGTGGTCCACAAATCCATCCACTAGGCACGTCCAACCTCCACAAAGGGATGCAGAGCATTCCTTCTATGGCAGGCAGAATGGGCAACCTGTTGCTGGGTGTTCTGGTCCCCTGGACAGCCACTTCTGTTTTGCCCTCTCTTCTTGCTGCAGGTTCCTTCCCCTCCCATTCTCTCATCTCCTGCAACACCACTTGCACTGCTGACACTGGACGCTTTGGACTTGAACTGGACCAGTTCCCTATTCATCCTGTCCCGGTGCTTTTAATGCTTAATCCGTTTGGAGTGTGAGATTGGAATATTTGAAAATGGTCGCTATTTTTTTTCCCCTCTCCACTGAAGTGGATTTTTTCTATTTCTAACTGATTTTTTTACCCATGTTTAAGATTTCTTTTGGCCATAATTTGTTTTTGTGATGTGAGTGTTCTGACAAACCTGACCCTCTGTTGCAAAGCTGTTCTGCACCAATGAACCAGGCAGGTCAAGCAATCTTCCTCTTTGCTTCCTCCCTCTGAAGTAAAAAAAAATGACCCTACAACCACAAACCTGTTGCATAAAGCCTGGTGCACATAAGAGACCCTACAATAACAAACCCAGTGTGCACATATCCTGCTGCCAATGAGCGCTGATATGGTTTCAAATGTACTGATGCTCCTGTTGATGTGTCCTTTCTGAGGGCATCAGCGTCAGCAGTCCTTTAGCTGTGAAACCAGGAGGATGACTCATGAACCACACAGACGCAAGCAGTGTCAGTGCCTGGATGGTCCATCAGGTTTCTGACCTGCGTCAGCAAAACTGAGGGTGAAGAAGGAAATGGGAATGACAGCCCAACCTGCATGTGAGGGGGAGAGGGCAATGATATGGGAAATAAAGCTCCCTCTGAGTCTGTGCCCCCACAACTTACCACATATAGATGGGAGACCCAGCTCCACGCACCTTCAGGCATGGGCTGTGACTGTCATTTATAGACACTAGAAACACTGGCTCTTGATATGCTCTCCAATGCATTCCAGCTTTATCCACTGCTGATAGCCTGAGAGCATCTTCCCTGCCTCTCCCTGCAGAGGCTTTTGGGGGACTGATTCTTGTGGGTTGGCGCCTCTGTCCTGCTGAGTTTGCCATGAATGTGGCTTCTGTTGGTGCAAGAAACCCTCCTTAGGACAAAGCCAGAAGATGCCAAGAGACAACCTCAGTTACCAACTCAGCCCGTGCCCAACAGCGCTTCCAGTCCAGCCCACCCTCCCTAGCAAACAAAGCAGTCAGCCTCAGCAGCCTCAGCACCCACCTTGGTACCTGCATCCTTCAAGCCTCCCTCCATCCCTTCCTCCATCACCCCCCAAAGTAGTGGGAAGCAGCCTGGAAAGCTGGTGGGATGTATCCCCCCCAGATGCTCAGAGATCAACAGTGCTGCCCCAAGAGCAAATCCAATACCACAAGTGAGACCTTTCCCAGCAGGCAAGCGAGTAATGAACTGAAGCTGGGCTCTAATGATCTTTATAAGGATGGTTTTTAAGGCTGGCTGTGGAGGCCCCAGCTAGATGTTAAAAAGGGTTTCATTGTTCCTAGGGCAAGGAATACAAGAGAGCACTCTGCATCTATTTACCATGCAGAAGGGTCAGAAATGGCTTCTTTCCCCCCTGGGTCCCTGCAGCTCCTCTGGCAGAATTAAAGGACACATGCGGAGGGTGAAGAAGAGAGGCAGCAGTGGAGAAGAGCCCTTCGTTTCATCCCACCTGCTCTGTGATGGTGACTTGCCCTGAAGAGTCTCAGGAAAATCCTGTGTAAATGGAACATAAATGTTTCATGAATTCAGCCCTGGTGGAGTAAATTAAAGGGTCATTAATGGCCTCATTAAAGAGCTTTGCACTTTGTTCTGAATTATGAAAGCTATCATGCAATGTTAAACTAAATGGAGTTTTCGGCGAGGTTTTCAAACTCTTTAACTAGTTCCCTTTCCCCCTCCTGTCTCCATTATCTTCTCCCCTTATTTTTTCCTCTGGTCTCTGAGAAATTGGCTTTCGAGGGAACCGCCTGTAGTGCTACAAACTGGATTTCAATTATAAATCTTCTTCTGCTCCACTAATTGCCCAGAGTTTTTCTCGAGTGCTGCCTGAGGTTAATGATGGGTAAGAAAGAGCCCTTTTGTCTTATCTTGAAATGGTGTCTCCCTCCCCCCCATCCCTGATGTGACATCAAGCAGGGAGTTACCTATAACAACACCCAAACAGGACAAGGAGAGCTCACTATGGGAAGAAGGGTGAATTTGTTGTGCATTTGCCTTGGCTTGCTGGGGAGAAGCCTTTGGCTCCTTTGACATCTCCTGGTGTGGACCCCAGCAGCATTCTGTGGCTCTGGGCCCGGCACTGACCCTTTCCTTGCTGGGAAATCAGCCGGTGCTCAATGGGATCAAGGAGGCTTATCTGGGAAGCCCAGCCACCATGGGCTTGGTAAAGCCATGCATTAAATTGATCAGAGCTATGTGATGTGATCCAGAGTCCTCAACAGGGCTGCACTGTGGTGCCTGATGAGGAGGAGAGATGGAGAAGGACGTGACGAGCTGCTGGTGCAGTCTGCATTCAGCTTTTGCCATCAGCCCTTTGTGTTCTAACAGGCTGAAGCAGCCTATGCCAAAAGCTAGATCAGGTCCCTGTCTGTCTCTGCCACCCTGCTCATCTGCCTAAGAGCTCACCCTTAACAAGGTCTAGCAGAAACCAGGGTTGTAAGGATGTTTATGAGAGCTGTTAACCACTACTGAGCATCCTGGCTGCCATCGCATGTCCTTGTCCCCTGCCCCAGTCATGGGGATAAGGTGTGCTGAAGCATATTCTGCAGTGTGACTCCACATAAAGACCCATTTTATGCCTTTTAAATGTTGCTATGGATAAACACTCATTTCCAGCTTGTTTTGGATCAGGCAGAAGCTTGCTGACAGAGCTTTGCTGACCAAAGGGACTGGGTATTGAAGGACCAGGGCCTGCTGTGACAGCCAGCACAGGGATGCAGAAGATCTGGGTATACAGGCTCAGTGCATTTGGACATAAGGACTTTGAAACCCATAATAAGGAGCAACATCTTCATACATTGAGTGTATGGGAATAAAAGCTGTCTTGTGGTCACCCCCCTGCCTTTCCCCAGTGCTGGGAGGATACTGGGAGCTGCACATCTGCATAGAAGGGGAATTGCCATATCTGGGGCCAGCAGCATCTTCCTGCCTTGTTAAAGTGGGCAAAAATTGTTCATCACAACAAAAAGCACTGTTTTACCCCACTTTTCTGCTGGGACACGACCATTTTACCACCAAGAGAATCTCCTTAGGCCTGACTAGCAATCCTTATTGAGGCTGGAGGCAGAGCCAGGTCTCTCTGTGGGACATGGCCAGCCACCGTAGGGCACCTTCCCCTCTCCAGCCTACCTCTAAAGCTCATTGCTTTGACTTATTGACTTAGCTCGCCCTCTGCAAGTTCTTCACACAGTTCTACAACAAATTAAACCCCTTATTAACTGATTAAGCTTTCTCTAACCAGGCAGCAAAGGGAGAAGAGGTTGTTGTTATTTCTATTTTTAAACACCCATGAGAGGCAGACGTGCTTGGACAGAGGCTGAGGCACCAGTGGTGAACAGGGCCAGCCAAGAGCCCCACTGCAGCCTGGCAGCTTCAGCAACAAAAGCCCCAAGGGGCTGGAACATGCTGCTTCTAGCTGTTGAGTTTTCCACATCTGAGACTGATTTTGGGCACGAAGATGCCAGCCGGCGGGTGATGCAGGCAGCGACGGGGCTGTGTGGGATACCCCAGGGAGGGATGCGGCGTGCAGTGTGTAGCTTCAGCAGGGAGGACATAGCAGCCCATGGGATCCCACCACCTCCAACAGTGAGTGCAAACAAAGCAGTGGGTTTTACTCCCTGTGTGTGCATCTTAAGGCTCAGGCCCTGCAGGCAGAGAGCTGGTGTCCCACGCATCTCCCTTGGGCTGTGACTGGAGCCAGATTTCCCCAGTGCACATCTCCCCTGAGCCAGCATCATTCTCATTGTCTGCAAGGACAACTCCCAGCATTTTTTGGGGGGACATCAAGAGTCACCCCATAGCAGCCACCAATGGGGCTGGTCCAGCCCTGGGGCACCCCACTGCGACTCTCCTGGCCATCAGCCTCCCGATAGGAACCTCAGCCAAGGGCTTCTCTGCTGCACAGGGCTCCAGCAGTGGATCCAGGTTATTGAGGCTTGCCGGATGCTCTTTAGGAGCATCCCAGCCGGCTCCTGGCAGCCTGCACTGCAGCACTTCACTGCTGAGAGACTGTGTCTGCCTCGTGGCTCCTTCCCTCTGAGGTGGGAAGGGAACACTGCAGCTGCTCCTGCTGCGCAGCGTGCGGGAAAGGATGGGGATTCTGCAAGAGCTCTGCTCAGAAACACTGCTGCTTTCTGGCAGCCTCTGGCCTCCTTCCCTGCACCGAGGCATCAGGCACTGGGATGGGGAGATGCCCAGGGACTGAGGCCAGATGGTTTCTGCAGGTGAAACCACAGATGTGAGGGCTTTATGGGTCTGGAGAGACCACAATTGCTTCATATCCAGCTTGATGTGGGCTTGTTAAGTGGGGTGTTTGCCCTGGTGGGTGGGAAACTGAGCATGTCCTGGGTATAAAAGGGTCTTGGGTGGTGGTTTGGGTTGTCTTTGTTCTGTTTCTTTCCTTTTGGGATTCTGCTTTTTCTTTTGTTTCCCCTCTTTTCCTAAGTGATTCCTTGCAGGATGTGCTCCAGGGCTGACCTGCTCTCTGCGGGCTGTGGAGGCTTCCTTGCTGGAGGCTGCTCTTGGTGCCTCCAGCAAGCCCCATCACTGCCAGGTAGCTCTTTGCAAACTTCCCTTTAGCACTGTTTGCTGTTGAGGGGGCACTCCCAGCATCTCTAACCTCACTGGGGGTCAGGCCAGGGGCTGGTGCTGTGGCAAGGGATGGAGGCTGCTACACAGGGTGATTTAGGAAAGCTGTTGCACAGCAGTGGCAGTGCTATGAACTGTCTTCATGCTGATATGATTAGCGGAGCTGCTGCTATACCGGAGCCTTGAGCTAGCGTGGGCATTGGAAGGGGCAAAGTCCCATGGCAGTGGTTTGCAAACAGAGGATGCAGAGGGGAGGTAAAGCTGCAGGGCCAGGTAGGAGGATGATGCTAAGGGGTCTATTTAATGCCTTTGCCTTCCTGATGGTGTCTGTGGATATTGCCTTTGTGTGGCACCAGGCTCCTCTGCAGCCCAGTGCCTCCATCCCATGTGGTGGCTGGGGCTTGGTGCTGTGCTGCTTGGGATGAGCTGGAGAAGGATTTGGGGTTGGTGCTGTGGTGCGAGCGCCTGCAGAGTGTGCTGTGGTTTCAGGGATGCTGTAAGGACCCGCAGCCCCTGTCAAGTGCCGGGGACAGGAGGATTTAGTGGGTTTTCCATGAGAACTCCCCACATGATGCCATGGAGGAGGGATGCTGGAGAGCCATAGTTGGGCTCTGCTGTCTGCACAGTGCCTGGGGGTTTGGGGGCTCTGCCCCTAGTTGGTGGGAATTGGGGAAACTCGGGATGCTAAACCCCAGATGAAGCAGCAATGCTGGGATGAGAAGCATAGAAATGTCAGGGCTGGTGGGCAGATCCATGCGCTACTGCTGCATGTGCTGCCATAGTTCCTGTGGGCTGGTGATGGTGCAGTACAGCCCTGCTGTGAACAGGGAGGTGGGAAGGATGCAGAGAACATGATGTACCTCTCCTGGTCTGCTCAAAGGGAAGGGCAAAGGGAGTTTGACAGCTCCTTAGGCAGGGAGATCACTGCAGAAACAGCTGAGGAGTCCCATAAATGCTTTGCACTGATTCCACCACAGTGACTGATGGGGACTGAGGGAGGGGGAAGGACACAGGAGCAGATTTAGCAAATGATTTCACCACTGGTTAAGTTTCCTTTGCTTTAAAACAGTGCAGAATTTGGGTGGAAGAAGCACAAGTCTGGCACAGAACAAATCCCACACCCAGCTGTGACTGGGCACTGGGGGGAAGGAGCTTGCAAAGTCATTGGTGATGCAAAGCTGTGCCAGGAAAACGTGGGACAGGGCATGGCAAATCTCACCTCATACACACGGCTGAAAGAGAAATCTCTTTCCCCCTGCCTAATCCATTACCACATGCTTATTCCTATAACAAATAACTGAGTCAGCAGGAGAAAACCAAATTCAATTTATATCTCAATCCAAGCAAATATGAAAAGGCTGCCAAATCTGACAATAAAACTGCAGTGATCTCAGACGTTTCTCTCCTATATATTAAGAGAAAGGGAGTCAGAGAAGCTTTTGGCTATATGGTTGTAGGTGGGGATTAGGGGGATGCCTTGGAGCTGTGTCCCTAGGTGGTGAGCACAGATTTGCTCTGAGTGGCACCCGCCAGATGTGCTGGTACAGATGTGACTTTGGAGCTATAGATCATGGGCACAGGGATTGTGCTCTAAAGTTTGTCAAGTTTCAATGAGAGCAGAGCTGTGCAGCGCAGAGCCCTGTATTGGGGGTGTTCTTTCCCAGCTGGGGTGGCAGGCAGCGCATTGCTCTGTGCCTTGGGGGGCCCATTTCTGCTTTGCCCAATGTGTGATAAATGGGTGCAGCCAGCTCTGAAGTTGCTCTTGCCTCCTGCAGAGACAGTGCATTGTCTGTCCCCGTGCCAGCGCTGCTCAAAGCAGCTGGGATTCCTTCTGAGTGAGGCAAGCCTTTATTCCCATCTGAGCTGTCCCATGGATGCTGGAAGCCCTGTCTGCCTTGTCAGTGGGGTGTTCAGCTTAGCTAACCCTGCTTGGCTGTTCTAGCTCCCTGCTGTGCCCCATGCAACTGTAGGCATGTAATAGCACTGAAGGGATGTTCACAAACCTGGTGGCAGGGCTGGGGTTCACTGCTCCTTGCTAAGTCAAGGGGACATCCCCAAACGGAGCTGTGGACCCCTGCCCACTGGTGTCCCATCACACTCAGGTGGTGCTGGGCTTCCGGCATCATCAGTGGGAATGGATGGGTAAGAGAGATTAAACCAAGAGTCAAAATAGACAGTTTGATGAACTGTTTTCCTAGAAGAAGGCATTTAGCAAGCTCAGCTGAGCTATAAATATCCCATAATGTTGCTCTAATATGTGAGGGGAGCTGGGGAATGGGAAAAGGGGGGGGGGGTGTCTTCATGTAAACAAATGCAGAACAAATAGTGGCACGAGGAACAAAAGGTACTAATGAATTCAAGCCAAACACCCCCGTTTGGCTCAAGGATGCAGCGTTTCTTGGGGAACATGTAACCACATCCAGGCAATTCCTTAGTCCCTCTGGAACCCAAACTCGGGGCTTTTTGTTCCCAGATGTTGGGGGTTTGAGGTTTGCCATTGATCTTCCTTTTTTAAAAGGCTTAAAACCCCCAAGTTAAGCAATGTGAGGACAAAATGAGATGTTTCACATTGGACTGGAATGAGGGCTTTTGGTTTTCAGCTTGAAAAGTTCCCACTTTATGCAGCAGTGTTCATGAATAAGGGCTGGATTCAGCCTGTGGAGAACAGGCAGAGGATGGATGATGGGGAGTCCATGTGGGGAGCAAGTGGGGACACAAATGCCTGGAGAAAGCTCTTTGTTAGGCCTGTACTTTGCTCAGGAGATGCCTATGTGTTCCCCGCACTGATTTGCTTTTTACCCACTCAAACCACAGAACAGGAGAAGGGAGGGGAAGGAAATGCTGTTCCTGGGCGATGCTGGGAACAGTTTGCTCTCATTAAAATCTGCTTTCACCTGCTACTAATTTTCCTCTTGTTACAAAGGCCGGGAATGGTTGGTTTGTTTGTTCGCCTGCATGAAGAGGGGGGAAAAGAGCTGTTAGATGCTGTTGACTGTGAGGAGATGACAGCGCGGCTGGCGGGGGCACGCGGGGTGATGAGCCAGCGGTGGGGACGGGGAGGAGAACCGCAGAGATGAAATCCTTCCTATGCTGTCACAGCAGCGTGAGAAGAGATGGCAAGGTGGGAGCTGCTTTGCTGGTGCAGGCAGCAATGTGGGCAGTGGCTGCTCCATGGGGCATCCATCCCTGGCAGTGCTCAAGGCCAGGTTGGATGGAGCCTTGGGTGATGTGGTCTAGGGTGAGGCGTCCCTGTCCATGGCAGGGGTTGGAACTGGATGATCTTATGGTCCTTTCCAACCTGTACCACTCTGTGGTTCTATGTAGGAGCTGGTTGGGGGCTGAGCCTCTGGGGCTGTGGTGGTTCCCACTGGGGATGATGTGCCACTGAGGGATCCAGAATAGGATCTGCTTGGTCTTGCTGTCCTTCTTCACCCCTGGCTCTCCCATACAGGCATTAGTGGCTCAGGGATAGTGACATCCCTCTGTGTCAGGGGGGGAATGTTTTTAATCCCAGAGGAGCAGCACAGTGCCAGAACACCGCTTCCATCCCTGCAGCTGGGAAAGGGTCCCACAGCGCAACCTTACCCCAGTGCAACCTGGGTAAGAGGGGCATCTCAGGATATGTTGGTGCTATTGTTTCGGGACGCTGTGATGGGGAAATGGGAAACATCAGATGAGTGGGGAAATGACCTCAAATGCTGGGGCCGAGGGGTGGGAATGCACAATGACAAGTCTCCATCTTCCCCACACACTTGCGCATCCCACTGTCTCTCTGGCGGGCTGTGCCTCCCCTGACAAGGCCATGGAGCGCAGCACACGAGAGCTGTCTCTTGTTATTGTGACAAGTAATTAGGGTGATGCAAGATGCTAAGGAACTACTTTATTAGGCAAAGGCAGCCTATAAACCCCCTGGAACAAACCCATGCTTTTTAAACAACTCTGAACTGTGTGTGAATGCTGCTGCTCTCCTCCCGCTCTCGCCCTGCTCATCTGTACCAAAGGAAGAACTGGGACCCAGAGAGACTCATCTCTTCTTTGCCTTTGCATCCTATCAGCTGGTGAGAAAAAGGAAATTCAAGTCACAGCAACCACCAGGGATGGGTTCAGCCTCTGTTCCCCCCAATGCCTCTTTGTTTGACATTATCCCATCCCTAGACTATCTCTCAGACATCTCCTTGGGGCAGATGGAGCATCACTATGGCATTGGCATGGGCATGGCCAGCAAAGCACCCGCTTGCTCCTGCTGCTAGCTTTGGCCAGCAGCAGTCTGGGGATGGGATGGATGTTAATAAATCTGAAGTGCTGGTGCTGCTTTAGTGTTCTTCTAATTGGAGCTGTAAAGTTTAATTCAGTCACTTAGGGTTCTGCTGGGAGCTGGGGCTTCCATTTGCAGGTTCCCCTCTTCCTGCTAAAGGGCACCATGCTGGCTAATAGGTGTTAAATTGGAGCATCACTTTTTAATAAGCCTCTTAATGGCATCGTGCGGATCCTCAGCAGCTTTGGGATGACGCCTGCATTAGGATGCCCATGCATGGGAAAGGTGGTGCTGGGAAATGGAGGGCAGGGACGAGGAAAGCATGAGAGGGTCCTGGGTCCAGTTGTGCTGCGCAGATCCAGGTCATTGCAGCAAATCAAGAAGGTGGCTTGGTCTGAAAGCTGGGTCACAGGGACAGGTCAGGACATTGCACTGCCCGCAGCCAGTGGTGTCACAGTGTGGTGTGACTGGTTCTACAAGGATGTTTTGGGGTGACTTAGATGAAATGGTAGCCCTCCCATGAGGGATTTGTCCCTTTGGTCAATGGCACAGCCACCAGCTGTATCTCTCTCATCAGAACCATCTCCTTTGTGACAGTGTGGTGTTGCTGAGGTGTCACCTCCAGGGCGATGCTTCTCATCATCCCTTGTCCTGCAGGGATCACAATTGCCATTTTGGTGCTGCCACAGCAGTGCCCCTGCAGCATTTCTTATCTACTGAGAGGGTTTAATAACCACCAAAACCCCCAAGCTCCTCCTTCCCCATGCCCTAAGCAAAGGGGTTTCTCTCCTCCCACCGCGCTGTGTGGTCACCCACTTGAAGTGATGCTGTGGATGCGATCATGAACTGTCCTACAAAATAAAAACAGCGAAGCGATCCAGGCTGCTTTCACTTGGGTAATGCTCAGAGAAAGGACTGAGCTCCCAAGAAACAAGCACACTATTTTTATCTAATCCCTTTGCTTTAATAACTGAGAGTTGGAGGGCTTTCATTATTCATAATTCAGATGAGGGTGTTTTGAAAAGTCCCTGGTGGCTTTTGTATTCTGCCTGTAGCTCTGCTTGTGCCTGGGTCTCCTCCTGCCAGGTAAGGAAGCTGTTTGCTGAGCCCATGATCACATCCGAACAGCTCCGCGCTGCCCAGGAGCTTGTCTATAACCTCACACTTGATCTGTGTGCGCAATGAGGTTTAACTAAGAAACACCCATCAACAGAAAGCACTTTGTCAAACTCCGCTCCCCACAGCATCATCCACCTGTGACAGGATGGGATGGACTCGCTGTGCTCTGGAAAGGGAGATGGGGTGGGATTTATCACCTCCAGAACAGGCAAGTTTGAGGCCAAAGCAGTGGAAAGGAGTGAATGTGATTTTTGTCAGCTCCATCCGTGCCGGCAAATGCAGATCATGAATTACACACCCGCCAGATGACAGGCTGACATTTTAGCTCCAAACATTCTCCTATAATTAGAGAATCTAATGCAATACAGGGAATGGCTCCATTTTACACACACATTATCGTAATGCCTTTAAATAAGATAATTGATTATGCCTCTGCATAAGAAAGTAAAATATTCGGTGTAATTAAAACCGACATTCAGATTTTGGCATGCTGACAGGTGAGGCCATGTGTCATTTTATAAATCCTTAAAGTGATATTCACACCCACATCCAAGTTCCCGAAGTTTGGGGAGAAGAAAAGAAGAAGCCCTTGTTGCAGCATTGCTTTTTTATCCCGAGTTCAGATGTGTTTTGAGGAGGGATTTATCTTTTTTTTTGGCACTCATTTATCTTCATATCAGCTGACAAAAAGAACGTGCAGCCATGGTGCTGTGAGAAGGGATATGGGTAGATCCTATCTGATAAGCAGGATTTGACCAGCTTTCTGTTTGCAGCAGGCCTCTGTAAGGTGTTCATACATAGCACTGCTGAATTGGCAGGCAGCATCTTCCAGCCCCCATCTACCCTGATGCCAGCGCCGCTGCCGGGTGTTTATGGGCTCTCCTGGAATGGAGATGTTCGCATAGAAGCTGGGAAAATGCTTTCTGATGCAGCAGCTGCCAAAAGCCCTCTGGATGAGGGCTGACTGGTAAATACATCCTCAGTGTGATGGATGGATGCTGTGGGGCAGCTGAGGATGGGACATTCCAAGGGGACAGGTCCTGATGAGCCTGGCAGCATGAGGACCTCCACTGGAGGACTCTGGGGACATAGTGGTGTGGGGTTGGAACTGATGATCTTAAGGTCCTTTCCAACCCTCCCTATTCTATGACTTGTAGATGCTCTGCCCTCGCCACTTGAGCTGAAAGCGCTCTTCTTCCTCTTTTATATGTGTTTTTATGCCAAAGACTGTGGAGTACTTGTTGTTTCTCCTGTCCATTCTTATGGCCTGTGAGGACTGTGTTTCTGATCCAAACAGTAGGTGCCAAAAAATGCTCAGGACCCACCATGAAGCCTCCTTGTTGGGGCTCCATCCTGCTGCTTATGCACAAGGTTTATACAACAAATCACCACCACTGCTAGGAAATGAAACCTGCCTCCGATGGTCATGGGGTCAGTGATGGGGTTTGATGTCTGGAGGCTTTTGAGGGGATTAGGCCTTGAGAAATCCTCTAAGTCAATACTGATGCTGACCTGCTGCATTGACATTTGCTGACTGTTGTGCCTTGAAACTTTGCAAACAGAGGCTTGAACACCTTCAGCATCCCTAAACGTGTCCTTTTTGTCCCGTAGCGCATCTTTTGTGAGATGTGGGCAGGACCTGGTGGAAGGATCTCCATCTCTGCCCTCTGTGTTCTGGATCCATCCCCTTCCAAGACAAAGCTCTATCCAGCGCACAGCTAATGAAAACCTCAGTTTATTAGGTGGCCCCCAGCCTCCGTGCTGGAGGTCTTATCCTGCTACCCTCCTCGCTGTTCCAGTACATTGTGTCCCTTAATGTGGCTTGGATGGTGCTCACAGGGCGAGTGCAAGGGAGAGAGCAGCTGCATTGGAACAACTCCCATGAGACGCAAGGGTGGGAGGAGAGGCTACCCTGGCCTCAGCCTGATCCTACCTCCCCATCTGGCCCCATCAGGGCATGGGATCTCCTTGAGGGATGGAGAAAACCAGACTCCTCCTCTGAGCAGGGAGGAGGAGCCCATGGGCAGTGCTGTCTGCTCTGCTCATGTTATCCGGCTGCTCCAGCTTTCTGTGCTGCTCTTTAGCCCATTACCCAGGCTCGCAGGGCTGCGGTTGGCAGCGCGGGCGCCAGAGCCCTTGGGGACACTGGCAGCCGGCAGCTCGCCCCTTCCTCTGCTCTTAAGTGGGCTTGTAAAACACAAACCACATGCCTGGGAAGCACAGGCATGGTTAACTGTCTTGTTTAAGTGTGCTGTGTGGCCTCCCATGGGATGGATACCCAAGGAGATGCATCCGGGGTGGCAAGAGGGGATGAGGACAACGGGTCCCACTCCTGGCTGTCCCAGTGGGTAACAAGCATGTGGTGGGGTGGTCAAAGGTGGGCAGATGTGCCATGAGCTCCTAATAGCAGTTCATAGCTGTAATGATGTAATGTAATGACCTAAGGGGACAGCAGGCTCTGGAGGTGGGATTATACCATACCTGGTGGACAAGATGCTGGGACTTATCCTGCAGTCAAAGCCTGAGATCACAGCAGCATCCCAGCCACAGGTACTGTGTGTGTCCTCTTACAAAGCAAAGGGAGCCCTGGCTGGAGCCCTGCAGCCCTCAGGAGCAATATCCAAGGCTTCCATGAGCATGCCCAGATAAATTGCAGGTGTGCACCCAAGGCTGGCCAGGACACAGCAGGCAAGAAGACCTCAATGCAATGCACTTTTTCATGACTGGATTGAGAGTTTGCATGGATCTGGCTCCTCGGGGATGCTATCCTGCATCCCCCAAGAGCCACTAACCGGTGCCCTGTGCACTGGGTCTAAATGGAGGCTGGTGGGACTGCTGAGAGAGGGAAGGGTCTCTTCAGTGTCTGACCCAGAGCAGCTCCTTTTCTTGAGGCTCTGACACCCCATGGGTGATGAAGCAGCCCACGAAAGGGGCACTGGGCAGTGCCGGGCCACCCCATTGTCTCTCAGTTCCCACACATCCACCTTCATGGTCACTGCAGATGGCTCGGTGCAACATGAGCTGTGTCATATCAAGTCCTGGAGCTGCATCACCAGTGTGAGAATGGCAGCCTGGGGGGCTGCTGAGAAATAATGGCTGTGGCAATGGTCAGTGTTGCCCAGGGGGAAACTGAGGCAAGGGGTTTGGAGTCTCAGCCATTCTGCCTGGCCTCCTGCTCTGTTTCTCATGTAAGAGAAACCAATCTTCCCAGTGTACCCAGTGCTGCTTCAGGTCCATTCCCTTGCTCACTCTGGGTGATCAGGACCTTCTGAGCAATGTCCCACCAGCAAGTGCTACATGGATGTCTCTTCACATCCCCAGCTCTCGCTGCCCTCCTGGTCCCCAGGCTGTCCCCCCCTCACACCATCACACACAGGCTCCCGCAGCCCGTCTCACACTCTCACCAGCTCCCCCTCCGTGTGCTCGCTCTCACCCTCGCACACCCACATGTGCTGGATGATGCACGACGAGAGGAGCCTGTGCCATCAGCATTAGTCACCGGAGCCCGTAGGAGGAAGGTTGTGAGCAGAGGAGGAGGAGCGGAGCCACAATGTGGAGTAAGACCACAGCCACCGGCTCAGGCACAGTGCTCCTGCTGACCATCCCTGTGGTTGGAGCTGGGGAGGACTGTGTTGGGGTCAGGCAGCCTCCTGAGCAGGGTGTTTGGGGGGCACCAATGTCAGCATGAATCCTATGGAAGAGAAAAAACACCCTGGGAGCATTGCAGATTCCCAGGAATGAAGGGCTGTGCTGACATGGGGACCTTTGGCTGAGATTGGATTGAGAGAGGGGCAGAGCCATGGGAGCATTTCCCTGTGATGGAGCCAAAATGTTTATAAGCATCCCTTTTTGGGGAGGAGAAGCTGGATGTGAAGGAATGTGAAGGCAGGCAGATAAAGCTGAAGGAAATGGACTGGGAAGGAGAAAGCAAAGCACCCGGGGAGGTTTGTCTTTACTGATGAGGGCAATAAACCAGGGCAGGGGCAGAGAAAGGCAGCGGTGGGGGTACTGAGATCATTTTACAGGGGTCCAAGGGGAGCAGAGCAGGGTTGAGCAAAGAGATATTCCCTTTCAAGCAGTTTGCAAGCGGGTGCGATGAGAAGGCAGGCTGCCTGGCTATGCTGAAGAGGGGTCCCAACATCATCAGCCTTGGCCACAAAGTGTGGAGCAGCGACCGAGCTGGGAAAGGAGACCTGCAGCTTCCAAGTCCTGTGGAGTAACAAATCAGAAGACAGAGCGACTGCAATCGCTTACTTGCATTATCTCCTTCCCTGAGGATTAACTTCAGTCCTGCTGGTAAGTGGAAGCAGGCTGCCTTTGAACTGCAGAGCAGGCAGCTGCCCTCTTTTCAGGGCAAACCAGCAGGCACGTTGCTCTGCGCATGGGATGCTGGTGATTTCTCCAATGGTGCTGTAGAGAAGAGGTGAGAGGAGTCAGAGGTGACAGTGGCAATGGCGTGTCTGCCCTTGGCTGGGCAGGTACAAGCACTCTGGGCTCTGCAGTCCCCCTCTGGTGATTAGTAGGTGACTGCAAGTTGGTGCTGCAAGCTGTCCTGGGCTCCTGGGACCTTCCA
Source organism: Psittacus erithacus (assembly GCA_009867235.2). Taxonomy (NCBI): domain Eukaryota; kingdom Metazoa; phylum Chordata; class Aves; order Psittaciformes; family Psittacidae; genus Psittacus; species Psittacus erithacus. The sequence continues at coordinate 39,432 of WYDI02023741.1, read as the reverse complement.
CAGACCCTCCACATGGATCTATCCAAGGGCCTCCTTGGTTTGGGTGTCTGATCCAGCTTCTCTTTTCCATCCTATTTGTCTCCCCTCCCTGCTGTCACACACATACTCCAGCCACTGTCCCCCCCCTCTGGCCCCACAGATGTGCTGCTGTGAAATGCCATCCTCCACATCTTCTCCAGCCCCAGGTGGGCTTGGAGAAGGTTGGTCCTGCTCAAGTGGGACCTTCTGCTAGCAAGTGAGCAATGAGTGTAGAGCGCATGGATGCACTCTGCCCAAGGCTGGTCCTGGGACCTTCTGAGCATCCCTCCCTTATGAGCTGCTGCTTTACAGCTGCCCATGTGCCACATGCTTGGAGTTCCTCCGGAAGCTTATCTCCATATGTGTGTGGTGCATGTCTGTGTGTCTGCATCTGAGGCACTTCCCTCCTTGCCCAGTATTCACTGGAATACTGCTCACGTCTCGCTGCATGCCTGTATGTATTTTACCTTGTACATGTGCTGCATTCAGACTCCTCCTCTGTTTTGAGGTGTGCTTCTCTTTCATCCTATACATCATCAGGGTGTTGGGATTGCTTTCTCCACAGCGGGCTGGATCATGATGGGATTAAAAACATCATGTAGAGCCGGGAAAAGCAACTGTGTTTTGAGCATTAACTCTTGCACCAAGCAGGTCTCTTCCCTCCTGTGCATCTCTGCCTTGCCAGCAGAAGATGAGCACAGCAGAGCACCAGCTTTCAATAAGGGCTGCTGATTTACCTGTGGACCCTGGGACACCAGTGCGTCGATGGACAGCTAGTGAATCACAACATCACTTATGCATTACTTCTTTGAAATGCAAAGCTCTCCCTTGATATTTCATCATTTTCCACCTAGTCCAAAGCACAAACCAAGAGGCAGAGAAAAGGCAAGAGGGAAGCTAAGCAAGGTAACGTTTCCACGTTGTGTCTGTTACAACGATTGTGCCAGCCTTAATTACAGTGGGACTTTCTGCCCTTTAAAGCAGTTCAGCACACATCGTATTCTCAGCTTCCCTGCCTCCGGCAGGCTCTGGCTCTGAAACAGCTTCTTTCATGCATTCAAAACAGTTTGCAATTAACAATCACATTGTTTTCCTTTGAATATTGACGGAGATGCTGAAAACAGAGAGATTGGGAGCTAGCTGCCGATAAAACTGAGTATCATTTTTCTCCCATGAAATTAGTTCTATCATTTTACAGCAAATTTTGCACTGATGAAAGCTTTGGGGCAGTGGAGAGACTTTGCTCACCACTTGGTCATGAAACTTGGGAACCTGGGAAAAATGCTCTCCCATATCTATGGGGAAGAAGGAAATTTTGGCCCTGATGCCCTGTTATCTTTGGCCCAGGTTTTGACCCCAATGGGTGCTCATGCAGAAAACATCCCTGAAACCACTGTTGCGGTCACAAAATAGCCCTCAATGGGAAACCAGCAGAAAAGACTAAGTAAAACCAGGAGGATCTCATCTCTGCTACGGGCTCCTGAGCTACCCAGTGATTCAGACCAGAGGGGGCTTAATTTGAAGCCTGGGCTCTGTAAACAAGAACCAGATTACAAACTTCTTCAGTTCTGGTGCAAAGCTTGGATGGGAGTATTGTTCTCTCCATCTGTTCTTCTCATAGACAATCTGCCTTTGAAAGCCACGGCTGCATAAATCTGGAGGAAGCGTAAATGCAGGAGCACCTGAATATTGTTTAACAGATGGGGACACACATTTTCAAGCAGAGATTTCCCTTACATTGCCCTATCTATTTTAGAGGGTGTTTTTCAGGACCATCCCTGCAATGCCACGGCTGCCTGGGAACAGGACGGCATCCCGGTCTGAGGTGTGCTGCTAGCCAAGTTGATTTTCAGTAGCAAACTTTACTGCATAAACATTTTTTGGCATCTCTGGTTTGCTTTCTCCCTTTTTAGTGCTAATTCCCCTCCACCCAAACTCTCATTTCTCATCCAAGCCTTTCAGGAGGACCATTAGCCATGAGCACTCAATGTCGCCCTCAAAACAAAGTGGCTCGAGGAGTTCATCCACATACCTCACTTGAAACTCATTCCATTATGAACAAACAAAAGTATGCAGGAATAAACACAGAGTGGGGACTTGAACCCTGTGTATCCTTCTCCTCCTTCCCCAACAGGTAGTCTGGCAGCTGCCCTCCTATTGATAACAGCGCACTCTCTTGCTCTTCCACCTTTCATTCCCCCAGGATCTTTAATGCATTTAGCACAGTGGCTTTCAGCTTCATCAACTTAAGAACCACTACAAATTCTCCAGCAGTAGCACAGCTGTGGACTGTTGAATGGCAGAAAGGAAATAGCTTTTCTTTGCAACCTTTTCATGGCTCTATGCAAGTAGTGGCTGGACCCCAAGGCCTCAAGGACTGCAGATTGAAAGCCACCGACATATCAACCTGCATATGCAGATCACTTCATGTAGTGTCTCTAGCTGGGAATGGGTTAGCCATCAAATTTAACACATAGATACAGGAGGGAATAAGAAGCTACTGAAGTTGTAATGGGAGTGTGGCTATTTGTTTTCCCTGCCACAGTGTCCCTGCCTTGTGGTGAGCAGGGTGCTGTCTGTGGAGCCACAATGTGCCTTGAGGAGACGAGCCCGGCTCCTTTGCCTCCTCTCCAGCACAGAGACACAGCAGATGCCAGACTGCTGACCCCAGACGTTCGGAGTTCGCCAGTCTGGTCTCCAAATTCAAACAAAGATATTAAATGTTGTTTTGTCTCCAGTTGCCTTCTGGCTCTGGAACCAGTGGGTTGCACTCAAATGGCACTCATAGCTTTTATTTATTTTGCACCCAGCCACAAGAACAGAACTTTTCCTTTTTTTTTTTGCCCCCTTTCTTTTTTCTTTCTTGTTTCCTTTCAGTCTTGCTGAATCATTTGTCTCCAGGAACGGAGGCTTTAAGGGAAATATCCCATGCTAGGAGCAGAGATAGTGACAGGGGGAGGCCAGGATGGGCTGAGCTCGCTGTCTGCCTGTCATCACCATTTACACAGCATCCCAGAGCATTGGCTATCACAAGTCAGTGGGCACAGTCACAGAGTTCTGCCCTTTGGCCAAGGTTGCTTTCATCACTGAACACAATCTTCATGTTATCCTTCAGAGGGGCAGAGGATGGACCCCAGATATCTCCATGTTCATATTGCTTACTTTTCCCCCTTCTTTTCCATTCTTCAGTTATCATATTCTTTCTGGGAGAAAGTGGCTGTTGGAAAACTGAGAGAAGATGACAAACACTGCTGTGGAATTAGTTAACGAGCCAGAATGAATTGCATTTGAAATCATTTAAATGGGATCTGGGAGTATTTAACTGCAGCACAGGAACTTAACAAGAGTGGGAAAGGATTTTGTGCTAATTGCTGGCAATGATATACCTATGGAGAGAGAACATGCAGCAATTAGTAAGCAAGGCTGTAATTTCAGCCTAAGGTCCCTGCCTGCCCTAGAATATGTCATGGATTATATGCTGGAAAGGAGTCTGGGACTCTGATCCGCAGGTGACCAGAGAAAGGAGCAGATGAGATTCTCATCAAGAAGTCATTAACCAAGTCTTCCAAACAGCGGGATGCAGGAGGTGGGTTTGGTTGGACCCAACTGTCCCTTTGCATCATAGAATCACAGAATCAATGCACCAGCCCATGTCTGACTCCTAACTGTGCATTCCTTGGCCTGGTATGACTCTGGTAAAACCTGAATGAAACAAAAGGCTCCAACCCAGCCTGCACACTGAGTCACTTTACTCCATCCTTGGCCACCCAGATGTGGCAGTGACTGATCTTGCAGCCAGCCTCTGCTCTATCCCTATGAGGTGGATTACAGCACCTTGGCTGGAAGGCCTGAGGACCAGCTTGATCATTTCTTGCTGATAAATCAGCTGCTTCAGGGCATCCTCAATGCTGCTGGATTTGGAGAACCAGCAGGACAAAACCAAGGCAGGATATAGCCTTGTTCATAGCCTGCATGAGGGCAGAGCCTGGGGTGAAGACCTTTGTGATGGGGCCATACAGTGACAATGGGACACTTCTGCAGGTGCAATGACAAGCAGACAGGAGCCTGCACCCATCAGAGAGCTTGCACAGATGGCCCTGAGCTTGAGAACAGGGATCTCCCTTCCTATAGCAATGCCCACATAAACCAGATGCTGTGGTCCCACTGTGCTGAGCCTGCAAAGATGGGGTACAAACAATGCTCAGCACCATGTCTCAAGCCCAAACAGAGATGATCGGTGACAGCTCTAGATGGGACAATCCCTTCTAGCTGCAGCCCTGGGAGGGGAAAGCAGAAAGCCACCAGCTCCGGCTGTGCCGCTGATGCTGGGCAGCTGCAGGCAGCCTCTGCCAGCCTCTGCTCATTGTTCCTTGGTCCTGCTGCTCCCCGTCTCCATTCTCTCCCTGTGATGCCTCTGTCTTTGGTTTTTTGTCTTTCAGTCAGTTTTCATCTCAGTAATTCCCATTCAATGGTTAGTCCCTGATCTTTCTAATTGAGATCAGAGCTTCATATAATGGGGAGGGGGGAAGGAGACTATTTTTAATTTGCTACGCTCCCATTAATAACAAGTTCTAATTAAAAAACCTCCATCTTCCATCCTCCCAAGTTCAGAGGAAAACTCTCTGTGACTTCTGTTGGAATCTTCTCCTGATAAATTGGTACCACAGTCTCCTAGAACAGCTGGTCCTCTTTAGCAGGCAAAGTAATTAATGGGAATAATAAATGCATTCAAAGCAGGTTGGTAACCCTCCTTTCTGTGCACTCAGACATCTCTTTGCATTGCAAGAGACACACATCAACATTTCTAGTTACAAAACAGATCCAGAAGAGCTGCCTGCTTCTAACAAGCCTTTGTTTCATTAGCACTCTCCATCCTGTAATACACTTTGTGATACAAAGGGGGACAGAGAGGAGGTTCCCCCTTGGCTGGGGTTAAGGTGGGTGCACAGAGAAGGAATCATGCCCTGGAGCATCTCTGTGGCTATTGAGGACTCAATTCTGAGTTTCATATCACAGCTCCCCAGCCTTTATGGGGAGGAAAACCATGTTCAGCCCTTTCCCCTTCTTTCCAGCTCCTGTTCTTCTCTCCTCTGTCCATCTTCCCGCCTAGCATGTGTTAGGGTAGACAGGTATTACTGCTGCCTTGTAACATCCACTCAGTGAGACAGAGAGAGAGGAAGGTGGAAAAATGCAGAGCAAGGCTCAGGTCACACCATGAGCTGGGAATGAGGTTCATCTGTCCTGATTCTCCTTCCTCGGCACACAACACCAGCACATGGGGACAGCCCTGCCCAAACAATGACATAGCAAGGGCTATATCCAGCCTGGGACAAGAGAGACAGCAAAGCAGAAGAATAAGGTCCAACAAGCTGCACACCCTCTCCTCCCTTTGCACAGGTCTCCATTTACAGCTGATTTAGGCTTCCTTAGATGCGCAGATGAGCTCTGCTGGGGATGAGGGACCCCTCCTTGTCCCACTCACTTGCTTTTGTTCACCGCTGCTGACTTAATGGGCTCGTCTCAGGAGCGGCCAAACCGGGAGCCATCAGTGCAGATACCCCCGAGCTGAGCAATCTGTCCCGAGCAGTGATTTCAATTAAAGGGTCATTAGCGTGAAATCTTATCCTGCCCAGATCCCATTTGCCAGAGGGAGGTCCTTCTCCCTCCCATCCCCATCCCAAGCCCAGCTCTGCGGTTAGAGCATGCCGCTCCTGCTGGAGCCCTCCAGTTTTGCTGAAAAGCAGCAGCTGCTGCTAATAAACAAACATATTGATCATAGAGATATGGGCTGTCAGGGACTTAATTCACGAATGAAATGTGCTTAAGAGAGCCCGGTAGGCAAAGGCTCTGCTTAAAGAGCTCGCAGCCAAGATGGTGAGTGGAGGTGGGAACCAAAGAAGCCTGATGGTTGCTCAGTGCTTGGATGTCAAAGGCCTGGGCTGGTGTAAGGATCTGGGGTTGATATTTATCTGTAGGACAGAAATCAGAGTGAATTTCCCCTTATCATCGTAGGTTGTCACTGCTCACAGGGGTGCGGTGCAATGAAGGGCTCTGTTCTTCCCTCCTACGGTGGCATTTAGCAAGGGGTTCCCAGTTCTGCTCCACCATGAAGGGAGCAACCCAAAAATTCAGGGCTAATTTAACCAGAAAGCTATCAAATACCCCCAAAACCCAGCCCTCAACTCTTTCAGATGTCTGAGGCTTGTAGAGAAACCAGAGCAAGACCCATGTCTGCCAGCTGGAGTCTGTGATAACCATTGCAGGGGTCAGGGATGAGCTGGTGTAGCATCACTCAGAAACTACACTAGCACCACAGAGGGGAGAGTATCCCAGCTCCAAGTCCACATCATTTCTTTTCTTCTGACAGGAAGCAGGTTTTCCTGGTTTTGGATCAAATTTTCCCTCCTGGACAGACAGTAAAACTCTCCCTGCATGTAAGACCAAGGCTGCTTATACTGCTGTGATACTAATACCTGCCATTGTTTCTAAATTGTTGTCATTGTGTGGAGTCATGTCTAAACAAGGTACAATCAGCTCACAAATAGATCCTGCACAGTCAGGGACTGTAATTACAACAGAAGTATATTTGAATATAGCTTTTATAGGTGCAATAAATTACACTGTGATATGCAAGGATATAGGCTGATCTGTAACATGTTTCCAGTATTGGCCATGCTGAAAGCAGTTGTTAAAATAGGTCTGAGTATTTATGGTCCTGGGAAGTGAAGGCCTTGCTGAGAGTTTGATGAATGAACTTTCAAGGACAGGAATAGTTGTCAGTCTGAAATATTTATCAGTCTGAAATCTCTCTGCGACTCATGCCATGCTTTTGATGCCTCCATTTCTGCTCCCCATTGTCTGGGCATGAAGCTGAGGTTCCCTGGGCAGAAGGAGGGTCTCTGGGTCTCTGCCATGGGGATGCAGAGGGCAGGACTTCATCTCTGCCTCCTCTCCCTCTGCCTTGTGTCATCTAGGGAGGCTGGGATGATCCCAGAGAGATCAGCTCCCTGCAGCTTGAGGATCAGTCCTTGGGGAGGTTGAACAGCCTGGGGAAGGCAGAGAAGGGAGAGCTGCCTGCTTGCAGGGCTACCAGAGTGGAAAAACCACCCCAGGCTTTCTGCCTTTGTACAAAACACCTCTGTTTTACACAAAGGAAGATGCTTTGTGGATCCTCCATCTAAAATCAATGATGTTTGCAGAGGAAAAGGAAGATGGTGCATGTGTTTATGGGCACTCAGCGGCAGTAGCAGCCCCCTGGCAGGAGGTTGCAGAGGCCATGAGGGCAGCCTTTGACCTCTGTGCGCTGCCTGTCAGGCAGTGAACCCTGCTTAAGCGATGTTATCTCTTCTTCCCATGTCAGCAGTAACTGCTGTTTGAACCGCCGTGGTACCCTGCACTAGCCAGCCCGCTGCTTCTGCTGCCCTCTGCCCCAGGGGCCATGTTTCAAGTCTTACCAAAGAGATTCCTGCCCTGCACACAACAGGAGATGGAGGCCCATGTCTGGATGGACTGCATGCCTTCCCCAGCGTGTGTCCGGATGCTACTGCTGTAATACCTTTGCCGTGGGCCTCTTGCATCCCTCTGGACAAGAAGAGGCTAAAGGAACTCAAGGGCAGATGGGTAAGATGGGCTCTCCATCATTCTGCATCTCATTTCATCCTGATCAACAGTACAACCCGCTTTGCTGCCCTGTCTCCAGTTCCCCCTTCAGTTCCTGGCATCAGCAGCATACTGACCAGCCCTTTCCAGTGAGGAAGGCAGCCTGGACACTTGGCTCCTCATTGCTATGGGAGAGGAGAGGCTGTACAGTTTTATGCCAGCACAGATGAACTTTCCTCTTTCGCAAACACAAACCCAAACTCAGTGGAATGTGTTTAATTTCTGGCCCATTTTCCCACGCTGCTTTTATGAGTCTATTGTGTTTTGTGAATAAAGTGTGGTTTGAAGACCATGAGTAGTGCATGAGGCCCCTACAGAGCCACGTCCCACTGTAGCCTTGTTAGCAGGTCCAAGCATGAGGGCAAGAGGGTGGGCTGAGCAGGAGAAATGCTGGGTTTTTCAGGGGTCCACTGCTTGAGAAAAGGCTGAGGGCAACATTTCAGAGTCTGGTCTCACCAGCTGGGTCTAGACTCCTCAGGTCTCATAGACTCCCAGAGCCTCCAGGTTAATAAATATCTAGATGTTATCTCCTGAGAGGGGGTGAAAATTCCCAATGATTCGCCTGCGGCAAATGCAAGTGAGGCACATTTCCTTGAGGGTTCTTGAAGCTACCACAGAAAGGTCAGGTCTCAGTGAGACAAAAAGCTCTCTTCTCCCTTCTAGCTGTTTCATCAATACTGGCTTTTCCTCTCCATTTACTTTTACCCTCCGGTTCAGAAAATACATACATAAAGAAGGGAAAAAAATGCTACTTCCCATGATGGCAGCTAAGCATCTTTTACTGCCAGAGCTCAGGCCAAAGATCCCAGTACACCCTGGGGGCAATAGCAGAGACCAGGAGTCCCCAATGATGGCCAGGGCAACGCAAAGATGTGTATGATGTTGAAATGCAGGAGGAACACTTGATTTTCTCCACCCAGAAGCAAGGCACAGTGTTTGCCCTCTGTGTGCTCCCTTCAGCCTGGCTGGCTCCAAGGTCCTTTCCAATACCAAAGACAGGAAGAAGGGCAGATGTTGTGCACAGGGAGAAGGGAAGGTGGGAACAAAGGGGAGCCTATGTGCATCTTACCATCTATAGTTGTATGACAGCCATTGCTTAAGGCCTTGTGGATAGGCAGCAGGTAGGAACTAGGATCCAGTTTCACCCTTGCAATGATTTCTCTGAAAACAGTGACCACTGTTGTAGCCTCTACCACCTTCTTGGATGCAGCTTTTGAGGGGATGCTTGTAGCCTTGCTGGGAGGAATGCAAATAGCTCTCCATTCCTTTGGACATCTGCCATATGGGTTGGATGGCTTCTTCTTCCAGCTACCAACCCAAAGGGTTTGGGCACAGGCAATCAGTGCTTTTCAAGCCAGGGAAAGGGTCCTCACTATCTGGCATTGGAGCAGAGGACTGGAGTCCTTTCTGTTGGTCACCTAGTTAATGGCTCTTCACCGAGTTAATCAAGTAATACCATTTGGGGATAGTATTCATTAACTCACCGTTGGGCCCTTTGGTGGTGATTGCTCCAGCTGCAGCCCAAATCTCCTCCACTTGCCCCTCCTGTCCCTCCCATCTCCCCATCTCTGCCTTGTTCTCCTTCTCTTGATCATTATGGCCTTCATCCAACAAAGCACTTAACCAGGTGTTCCACCAAATGAGTAACCTGGCCCTCTCCATGCAGCGAATCTGAAAGCCCAAGGCAGGAGGCATGTGGCCACCTTTGCCCTCTGGACCCCTGGGGCTTTCATGGTGTAGAGGAGATCTCAAGTTGTGTGTAGAGGAGCTGGGAAACCCCTGGGATGTCCCTCCTGACCCGCTGGCTGTGATCTGCAGTTCTGACATCTGCTTGTGTGTAAGAAGAAAAATGAACCACTGAGGGTTTCCAGCCTGGGCTTGAGGAGCAGGAGCAGCACTGTCCCCAGCTATTGCTGTGCAACAGGCAGAGAAAGGCTGAGCTTTTCAGAGCTATGCACTGGAGGTGAGGTGGTGTGATGGGTGCTGCCCCGCTGGGCAGCCCTGGGAAGGAGTCCAGGCAAGGCACCCAACAGCATCTTCTTTGCTTTTTCAGCTATTGAATGTGCTTTTTGTAGGTCCCTTTGTTATTCTGCATGGGCTTTCTCGCCCAGAATACACAGCTCCTGCATAACATCCAACTCAGGACAAGTGTCCAAGCCCACCCTACTAGAAAAGGTAGGATCTTATTTTTGCTGCCACAGGAGTAAGCAGTGTCTCAGGCTCGCTAAGGAGTCTACCAAAGAGGTAAAAATCTTTCCTCTGTGACCAGGACCAGCCCCTCTGCCTTTCACCCCAAAAGAATGAACTCCAAGGTTTGCTTCTCGTGTTGGCGTGACGTCTCTGCTGCTCAGCGCTGTAACAAGCCATGGATAAGACAGTGGGGCTTACATTTCAGGACTTAAATATTCAATTAATCAATAGAATATTCCATTAGTGTAATAATCACTTGGCATCGCCTGATCTATAGGTACATCTCAGCTGGGCCTCGCAAATTGATTTCTGATGAAGTTCTAATTGACTGCGCAGGCAGAAGAGGACCTGCCTGAGCATGTTGAAACAGGGCTGGTGAAGGCTCTGGCAGCACCACCTCCCCCCAGGGAAGGGGAAGGAGTAGGGGGAGGTGTGATTTATGCCCCATTTATCACGACAGCCTCTACCCTATCCTGTTTTATTGGTCCCAAGTGAGGCAGCTTTAATGCGGAAATTTGCAGGCAGCCGGAGACCCCCATAAGCTGCTGACAGCTGCTTGTCGCTTATGCAGGAGGTGCCAAGGGTACCCTAAATCCTGAACCTCCTGCATCCTGGGTTGTGGCCGTGGTGTGAGTCGCGTGGGGAGGGCTCTGATTTCCTATGGCATATATGGATTCACTGGTTGGGCTCTGCCACTTCGATCTGTAGAGCCAGACCAGCAAAGCCATGGGGGTTTCTTCTCTGCTGGTGTAGCTCAGAGCATGTGGGGATGGATGTGTGTGGAGGGAGGCAGTAAGTGACCTCCCTGTGTCCTTCTTTCTTGGCCATCCTTCAGCCCTGTATCCTGAGTGTTGTCTCAGTTGGTGGGCCTGAAGGATGATGGAACTGTGCAAAAGGGTTGGGCTTTAATATGCAAAGGACATCTAAGGCTGCCATGCCAAAGGCCTCCAAATGCTCTAACATGGCCCTGCCATAAAGATTTAGGCAAACCTTGCCCATGTTAGGAGCCTGGCTGCAAACTTACCTTGCTGGGATGGTTGTAGTGGGAGAGTTGGTGCTCTTGGTAGCCCTAGGGGAAGTGTGTGATGTGTTTGACTGAGATCCCAATCTCCTGTTGGGATGGGATTGCCTGCCCAGTGGCATGTGTTGCACCAGGGGTTGGTTTGTCACCCTGAGGCCAATCCTAGCTGCTGAAGTCATGCCCAGAGGTGTGCAGAGAGTGCACATAAGACACAAGATGCTATGATGATGAGGACCAAGGGCTTGGGGTGCAGCGTCAGCCCTTCCCCTTCTAACAGCCTGTCATTTGCTGCCCAGACCCTTGCTTGGGACCTGCTGGCTCCTTCTGCACTATCCTGAAGGCGCTGCTAAAAGAGAAGGTTTAGGGGTTTCCTGCTCCAAGCATCAGTGGTGGGAAGGGGTCATCTTGCTGGTCCCCAAAGAGAGATGTGAGGCTGCTTCCCTCCTCCTGTTTGCGTAGGGATTTGAGCGGCTGAGCTGGGCAAGGGGAAGGTGAAGAACAGTGATTTCAGGAAAACTGAAAACAACAACATCAATGGAACCAATCAAAGGGTGTGTGGATGGCTGCTGAATTTTAAGAGAAATAGCTGCAGTTTTTAAACACCCAGAAGTGACCGTAACTTCCTCTCCATCTTCTACCTCCGGTAACTTAAAGAGACAGCCAGGTGCTTAAAGGTTACTTTGCAGGCAATGTCTGTTCTGTAAAGGGCTACTCATCTCTAACAGAGATAGGTTTTCTTTTATTGAACCTCAGGCAGAATGACTGAAACCTGATAAAAAATCCACAGCGATAGCTTTTTTCCCCTTTTTCCAGTGAGGGGTAATAACCAGCAAAATAAAAAAGCAATTGTCTTGCAGTATGCACTGCTTTAAGCAATGGCTTCATGCAGCAGAGAATGCAGCTTAGGTAAATGCCCAGTTAGAAAGATTTTGTAGGAAGACCTTTGAATCGCCACGCCAGAATTTCTCTCCCCATCACCACCATTTCCATCACAGTTATTTCTAGCCTTGCCTATTTATAGTACATGAAGGAAATTTAAGTGGTTGAGGTCCCCTGTGTAATGTTTAGGTGGGAAAATTCTCCCTGGGACCAATAGGGCTGGGTGGACAATGGCAGAGTGATTTGGAGGGGTGGCCCTTGTACAGACCCTGGGAGTCACCTAAGGTTGTGTTTCCTTCCTCACAACAAGGAAAGGTGCTCTGGGATTTATGCTGCTCTTCCCAGGAGAGGTTGTAATAGCAGCGTCTTCTACGTAGGGAAGGTGATTTTCCCTCGCAGCAAACCTAGGGTGATGGGTGGGGAATCAAAGCCTTCCCATGGCTGTAGCTGCTGGTTGCTTCAGCGCAGTCTTGACTGATGAGGTTTGACTGATTTCTAGTTTGTTTGGTTTTGCTCTTGTTTCAATGACTGTTTTTAATTACTCAGTGAGCAGAGCCAGGAATCTAACCCGCGCTGGAAATCCAGCCAAAAGGAGCAAAGCTGTAAATGGGCGAAAGCTCAGAGAAGTGAAGCCCACATCTTCAACATGAAAGGGTCTTTCCAGCAGCTTCTCCCTGCATCATCTCCACCTGAAATCTTCTCGGGAGACCCCTTCCTCATCTAGCTTGGGCAAGTGGCAGAAACACCCCCCCCAGGGATGTCTCCCTGGGAGACATTGAGGTCTTCCATCCATATAGAAAGAAACTCCTTTGGGACTGTCTCTGGACTCCCTTCCCCTCTGCATGGTCCTCAACACAGGATGTTATTTGGTGGCAGTTCAGCCTGTGAATGGGCTCATTGGACTCACAAGATATGCTAAGGCTGTCTCTTCAGGGATGTACTTTGGCTGCCCTCACGGTTACATTTGTGCACACACGGAGCAAACCACAGGTATGGCTTGGTTTGGGCCAAAGCACAGCCCTTGAGAGTTAAACATCCTCAGGTAACCCTGTCCTGTTCCTGATACCCACAGTGGCTGAGAGATGAGGATGCGATGCACACTAAGAGATGTTCTCTCAACCCTTCCACGAGAAGATTTGACCATAGCCATGCGCGGTGCTTATATCTACTGTAGAATGAGAAGACCCCGATCTTCAGAGCTGTCAGCCCTGTTTTTATCAGCAACATGAAATTCAACTAAAATCTGCAGTATTTCTTCCCCAGTGTGCCATTTGTTTGTCCCCCTCCTCTTTTTGCAAGCTGCACAGCACATGCGGCAACCACGCTGCATGTGCTGAGAAAGCATGTCCAGTCCTCTGTGTGTCACAGATGTCCACACAAATATAGTGACTATTAAGCAGAAGTTATTAAGTGTCATTATTAATACACTGGAATGTGATGGGTGGGATTTAATTTTATGCCAGAGCCTCCCATGATGGAGGGGTGAAAGGGGAGAGGGAAAAAGAAGGGAAGAAAGAAAAGCTTCTTCAGATAAACCTTTGAACATCTGATTCAGAGAGAAATAAGCAATGGAAACAACTGGTTTGTGTAAGCGCTGTAGATCATTTAATCCTTCCCCAGAGCAGGATTGTCCCTTTCATGGTGTCACTTGCTGGCTAAGTTGCGCTGAACTGCTTTTATTCCTCCAGTACCAAAAGTGCCCTGCCCCCTGAGTCCTGCCCCTCACCCGGGCTCCTGCCTCATTGGGATGATCTCCCTGCCAGGCCCCAACCCACCTTTGCCCATGGCTGAGGACCAGATCTGGAGATAACGTTTCCAATCAGCCAGATTTTGGCCCAGTTTGCTCCTCCTCCTACAGCCTGGCTGTAGGGCAAGAGCAGGGATGAACTCAGACTGTCCACCTGCAGTGTTCCTCTGCATCCACACCGGCCATCTCTTTCCCTTCCTCCATCCTTCCCTCCTTCCCAGGGGCAGCGTTTCAACCTTTCTAAGAAAAACACTCTTCCAATCCATGTTCTTCACTGTTTTCTGTGCAATTTAATACAGTTCCTCTCCTAAATGAATCTACAGGCAGTTTATTAGCCTGGCTAATTAACCCATAATCAGCATTTCATTCTCCTCTAATCACAGGCTGCTCACACCCTCAGTTCACAGAGTGCAGCCACGCTACAGCACATGTCTTTACAAAGAGGGGAAAAAAAAAACCCAAGTGTGCAACATACCATGGTCTTTATTTGCAGGAATAATGTCAGTTCATTCAGGCACGTGGTGTGATCTACCCAGGGCCAGGGTCTGGAGGGCTTAAACGACTCCAAGCAGTGACAGTGAGTTCTGGAGCCCCTCATCTTCTGGGCACGGATCTGGTGGCAGCTTGGGTCACTGATGGCTGGCTGTCGCTGCTGGTCAGCAGTGATTTAGGAAGCAGGGATGTTGGAGGCGAAGCAGACCCAGTAGGTCTTGTAATCTGCATCTCTGCCTAAGCAGAACTAAGCCCTGGGGGGTCATTTTTTCCCTAATGCTTCCCGTTGAGTTTTCCTGTCCCTTCCATGAATCCACACCTGATCTGCTGAAAACAAACTATTGTGGGGAAAGCGCTGTCCTTTTCCATGCATTAATTTCCCCTCTTCTTCTACACCAGGTACCACCTTCCCCAGCGCCCACCTCTTGCCCCTTCCACATCTTTGCGTGTGGAAGCTCAGTTCTCTGCTCTAGCCAAGCAAAATGGATTCAGCTTTCCTAATGTTTCCTTGTAAATCAGATCTCTGATTATTGCCGCTGCCCTCTGAACTCCCTCCAATCCGTCACTCTATTCCCATTGCTGCGGTACGCCGACCATGAAGAGACAATGTTTGAAAATATCCTCAGCCCGGGTGGCGATCTAATGAGACAGCATATAAAAATATCGTTACATGGCGAGCTGAAGGCATTGTGCAGCTCTGTAATCATTTTCAAGATGGTAAAATCATTCTGCAAGGACAGCCTGTCTCCACTCTGATAAAATCAGGGCCAGGAAGGCAGCCCAGCTTGGAGGAACAAATTGCAGAGGGTTTTTTTCTTCCCTTTTTATTCCTCCCTCCCCCCAAGGATTTCTTTTTAAATAAGGGAGTTTTCATAAAGGGGGACAGATGCTGAGATCAGGTACAAGTGATGCCACGGTGCTGGTGCTTTCACCAAGTGGAAAGTGGTTTGTCCTGTGCTCTCCAAAGCCCTGCGGCTCGCTGTCCTGCACTGTCCCCACAGTGCCCCGATGCACCATGTCCCATTGTCCCCAACCATTCCAGGCTGGCAGAGCTCCCTCTGAGCCTTTTTAGACCCACAGCTGAAGCCACCCTCTGCTTCGTCTCCCAGAGCAGCTGGTCTTAGTCCTTCCCACGTCTCTTTTGCTTTGCTGTGAAGCTGCTCTTGTGTTTCAAGTCTGCTCTCCCTTATCTGTGAGACTTGCTGTGTGTGGAGGGAGAGGAAGAAAACAGATCAGGCCAAGAAGATGTCAAAAGAGCCAGGTGAGAAGGCTATGTTTGTGCTAGAGATGGGTTTGTGTTGATGTTCACCAATTTGCCCATCTTTGAGACACCTTGGTGTTAAAGGCTCCACAAAACAACCCCCAATATCCTCTCACCTTCCAACCCTATGAGAACCATGGGTTTTCCTTCTCTTTTGCCCTGGTATCTCCCTTTCCTTTTTCACTGCTGTCTCACATGCTGGGGAAAGGTGAATTCAATTACAGGCTAATGAAATGCATAATACATTCCTTGAAAACTTGCAATCTGAGTTAAGAGAGGGTACTTCTGTTTACAGAGCCACTTGTTGGGGCTGCTTTTTCCTCTCTGTCTTTTCCTTTGTCTGGTAAACATGTATTGCGTAAGTCCTCAGAGTGTTCATGGGATGCTCAGAACATTGTCCTCACTTGCCATTGTTTGGGTTAATTTATGCTGGGTTAGACCTTACCCTTTGGAAAAGGTCCAGAGTCCTGGTGGTGTAAATCCTCCTGATTTATGTATCCCCTCTAACAAACCACCAAATTAATTAAATGTAGGGAGTCCCAAAGAGAGGAGAACTCAGGGCAATGTGCACCCATCGCTTGCTCCTGGCAGGGAAGGCTGGGATGATTTGGGGTTGGTGAGCACAGACCTTTCCTCTGTTTGTAGAAAGAAGGAAAATTAAATCTTATAGCCTGTTTGTGAGAGGAAATTGCCCAGAATAGCTCTGACAGAATAAGCTATTCCACAATAGCTCCCCATGCGGACACTTGAGCCACTTTGTTCCAGGCTAATTAGTGTGCTTCCAAGCGGAGTAATTATCCTGGAAGGGAAATCTCTCTTCTCCCACAAAGAGTGTCTACATGGAGCTAGCTATTTGGGAATGGCACAAGCGGGCCATCTGAAACCATTGCTGCTCCACCGACCACTGTCCCCTTGGTGATGCATCCTGGGCTTGGACTAGTCCCACCATTTGTGGGTGGGATGCTCTGGGGGCATGTTTGGAAGAGGGATGGAGAACGGGATAGCAGCGTGGATGTATCTGGCTGGCTACCCAGGTGAGGTGGGCTGGGGTGGGCTCCCCCATTTCATGCTTACGGGCCCCAGAAGAGATGGTGATTCAGAAACTAGAGAAGATTGCACTAATCCTGTTATTTCACATTCTTTTCTCATTGCCCTGCTTTATGACCATGCTATTCAACGTCTGCTCAAAGGGCTTTTTCCCTTCTTTCAGAACGTCTCACTTTTTTTTCTTTCTTAAAAGCACTTTTTTATTCCTCACCCACTTTGCCACTGACTCACTGGGGAGCCCAGATTTAGTCTAAACGTTTCTCAGGAGACTGCCTCGTGTCTCACGTGGCTCATTCCCCCTAATTCACAGCGAAGTTCTTTTATGAAAGATGATGACTTCTGTGAGGAGGGAGCTACAGACAAAGGGGTAACCATTTAGTTCAATGCCAAAGCATCAGATTGCCTTTTTGTTCCTGGACATGGCTCTGTCCTTGCATCAGGCTCATTGGAGGTTGACTTAGCTTATACCAGGGGACCAGAGGTCAAGTCTCCCAATAGCAAACAGTGCGAGGACCTGCATATTCTCCACCATGTCTCATGAAACAAACCTGGACGTGCACATCTCTCATTGCTCTTTGTGTTGGTCCTGACAAAATACGGGTAATGACGAGTTAGGATAAATAACAGGAGATCCCACAGACCATCTCCATCCAGTCCATGATCCTGAAGATGTTTTATAATCCTCTTATATTCAGGGCTTTATAGCATAACCCAGCCCAAAGCAACCTCTCAGCTGCAGTGTTCTCTTAGAGCTGTCAAGAGTCTCAGCCAAATCTCTTGTTCTTTTCACAGTGTTTTGGAGAAGGAAAGCAAAGTTCTGCACTGCTTTTCTGGCATTTATATCTCTTTACTGCTTGGTTACTCTTCCCTCAAGGCTTAGCCCTGAGCATGGCGTGATTTAGTATTTGGAGGGGCAGGAAGAGGGGATGGGAGGGCTGGATGACCCAGGCTGGATCCCTGCCTCCTGGAAACAGTTCAAAACAACTGTGTCAGGCAGACAGATTCTCCACAGCCATAAACCCTGGCATGGTCTATAATTACACACGATCTGCCCACTCTGGAAAATTGATACTTACATGGTCTACTGGGCCCTGTGTCCCTGTCAAAATGCAGATCAGCTGCTCTCTGCAGGACACAGCGCTGAAAGAACGTGGATGTCATCAATGATGGCTTCTGTCTACTTAAACTCAGACTCCAGGAGTCCTGGAGTGACCCTGGGAGCATGTGGTGGGAAATAAAGTGGGTTCCTTGAGCGTGTGGCTGGGATGTGCCCTTGTTTGAAAGCCTTTGGGGTGGGCTCAAAAGCCACTCAGGAGCTCGGACATGCACAGGGGGCTGTAAGTCTCTGTGGTGCTGAGTCTTGCAGTTTTGCAGGGTGGAGAAGGCATTGGAAGGATGATGGAGACAATGTAGATAGACAATGGGAATCACCAGCCCTTGAGGTACAAGCAATTATCGCTGCAGAGAACTACTTGCATCCTTACCAAATCTGCTGTTTCCTCTGACCTAGCATGGCTCCTGCAGGCCATGAACCCCCTTCCTGCAGTCCCTTCCCTATCTTGTCCCTGCTTCTCTTCAGACAGAAAAGGAGACAAAACTGGGGAAAGCACTGAAGCTTTTGTGCCTGAATGAGTTAAAAGAGGAGGCTGATAAGGGTTAGGGGCTGATTCAGTTCATCAGCAGCAGAGCTTCGTGACCCACAAGACTCCTTCCAAGGGCCATGCCTCTACAGGAACTGGGCAGTCAGGGAGCATGGAGAAGGAAGTGTGTCCCATGGAAAACAAGGATAGGAAGTGTGTCCCATGGAAAACAAGGATAAGGAGTGTGTCCCATGGAAAACAAGGATAGGGAGTGTGTCCCATGGAAAACAAGGATTGGGAGCGTGTCCCATGGAAAAGCAGCCCAGCTTTGGCAGGAGATAGCAAGGGATGCTGGGGAGCACCTCCTGTTCCCTTCTGTCACGCTGGCCTCATAGAGGCAGAAGAGGCTGTTTCGGGCAGGGGCTGACAGCAATGGAGGAGCCTCAGTTTCCCTCCAGTGAAGGAGAGAGGAAAAGCAATTACCATCACTGAAGAGCAGGCTGACACCTCGTCAGTGCCTGCAGTGACTGATTATCTCCTTCTGAGAGATTAACTATCTGAAAATGCACCAGGAACTAAGAGATTTTGCCTCTGCAGAGGTGTTCTTTCCCTTTCCAGCAGCACATCTGAATGGGAACCCCTCGGCAGGAGACTGGGGACCCCTTCATGGTGCTCCAACCTCTCCATCACCAGCCTGGTGCTTTCTGTAGGCACCAAACCCATCCAGACCCTTAAAGCAGTCCCCAGAGGGAACAGTGTGGTCAGGACAAGGCAGTGGTGACAGCTAAAGCGAGGCAGAAATGCGGGTTAGAGGAACTTGGCAGCTTTGCAGCTCCTTGAGATGCACCTTCTCATGGTTACATCAGGGTTTATAAGCTCTGTCTTTGTGCCCCACTCCTCTGTGGCAGGATTGGGGCACCCCATAACTGCATCTCCATCTCCCATCAGAGCCTTGCTGAAACACCAGCTTCTCAGGAAGCCCGCGTCTAGCAATTAATCTCCCAGACATCTTCCATGTCGCTGTACCTTCCTCCTGAGCTGACCCCTCGCTCCAGCGAAGATTTTGCTGCTCCTGAATTACATTTCATCTGTCGGATCTGGGGAGATGAAATGTGTGGGAGTTTTGCAGATCCACCCGATTTCTGCCGCTTCATCCCAGCTTCAAAGAACACAAATGCTAATATTGACAGGTTCAATACAGACCCATCCAGCAGCTAAATAGCCAAACAGCCTCTCTAATGGGGAGTGCAGGGAAGGTGTTTGAAGAGCAAGTCAGCATTTTTTACCACTTTCTACATGTTAGTCTCTTGTGTAGGATCTAATTAATCCTGAAATACGGGCATATGTGATTGTTACCCTATCTCAGCCCTTCCCAGCAGCGGATCCCACCCAAAGCGGGGAAGGTGGCTTTCTCCTTGGTGTTGAAAAGCCAAAAATCCCCTGTGTTTATTGAGCTTGGCACTTTCCATGGAGCCCCAGCGAAGTGATAACATCCCAGGTCACCCGATGTCCCCAGCACTTGGCTGTGGCCCTGCCTGCAGCTAGCCCCTGCTTCCTGGTACCCGATATCCTAACTCAGCCCTTCCTTAATGACATTTGCAAAGATCTCTGCTGTTGGAGCAGGATGCTGGCCGCTATCTTCACTGCGTTCCAAGCCCGTGGATGTGCTCCCCTCATCCCGGATCGATCTCCATGTTGGAACTGATGCTGTTTGATCTGCTCATTGTGATGCAGTGGAGGGGAGCGAGTCCAGGGAACGGGCCTCCTTGGAATTAAACTGCCTCTAATGCAATTACAAAAGGCTGTTAACCCTCATATCAACATGAAGGAATGCTGTCTAGGGGTGGTGGTGGGGAACGAGACATGAAAGTCCCTCTTTACTCTGTGCTAAATGAAAACGAGGGGTGCTCTGGTGCTGGGAGTAATTAGGCTTCCCCAGCTCCCTCACAGAGTCTTAGAAGAGTTGTTTTATGTTTGCAAAGTGCTTTTAGAAAGGGAAACATCCTGGAAATGCTGGAGGTTCCAGCACCATTGCTCCCAGTGCTGCTGTCACTTGGGTGAGAGGATCGCGGCTATGGGACACCTTCCATCCGAGGATATCACAGCATGTCACCTGTTAGCATGAGCAGAAGGTGCAGATATCATTATCATTCCATTTTAGCAAATGGAGAAACAGGGATACAGAACACAGGGGGCCTTTGAATACCTCTCACAGAGCTTGGATTAGGAGGGAAGAGTCCAGTCCTGCATGCTGTTGTGATCTCCACCTAGGGGATATCTGGACTTGAAGACATTGGTGTTTAAGAAGCACATATTTACCGACAATGTTGCTGTAGAGGCACAATCAAGGGTTTTCAAAACCCTCCATTTGTGGAGGACCCAGGAGAGATCCAAGTGCTCAGCTCTGGCTGTGTGTCTCTATTCCAAATCAGGCCAAGCCTCAAATTCATCCACTTCCTCCTGCAGCATCCCCCTAATCCACAGGAGGCACTGGAGATACGCTGGGTAACAGGGCTGTTTCACTCTGTGTCCGTGATCTGGACCAGAGGACCCTGGAGCTACAGTCTTGTTAAAGCCACCACCTCTACTCCATGGAGCTACTTGGTGCGAGGAGGGGTGGCTGCCTGGATGCCAAGCTGAAGGTTACACAGCAGACTCTGATGAAAACCCCCCCATTTTGTCTTCACAGCAGAAACGTCAAGCAGGCCGTGCAGAAAGGGAAGCTGCACAAGAACAAGCTTGGCTTGGTTCCCACCATCAGTTCGGTTCCCTCCATCAACAGTCAACCAGGACAGGAGCATCTGCTTCAACCAGAAGGGCTCGTAAGCATCATCTGTGCACCCCAACACAGCAGCCACGAGTCTTTCCCCCCTAAACTGTTATCAGTGCATCACATTAATTTCTTAATCCTTGCAAAACCCCACTGCATCCTTGGTGTGGGCAGAGGCAGAGGCAGCTACTGCCTCATGAATGGGAATATGTGTGATACCCAGGGAGATCTCCAAGGAGGATGAGCGTTGGAAGGCCCCTGACTGAGATGGGCCAGGGAGGGCAGGGACAGCAGAGGCACAGGATGTTCTTGGAGCACAGACAGTAACAGCCTTGTCCGTGCTTCTCCTTTCTTCCCCCTGACAGCTTGACAACCTAACAGGAAAAATGAAGTCAGTGAAGGGAGAAATGCTATCAGGAGCCCCTTGCTAAGAGGGCAGACAGGCCAGATTGGAGGAAAATGAGAAGCTGTCTGGACTAATGCAATCATTTATCACATAATCTTCCTCAGCAGTTGGGTAGGGAGTCTGGCAGTGCCTGGCACTCAAAGGAGACTCTCTTGGCCCCCAGCACCCTGTTCCAGTTGGTGAGGATTGTTTCTCCTGGCTTCTCCAGGGCTTGAGGTTTCCCTTTCACCATCATGCTTGTCGTACTTGCCTCATCTTGCTCTTGCTGTTGTCTTCTGCATGCTTCCCTCCTCCCCAGAGCCAGACTGGGTCTTACATGGCTTTGCTGTGCACCTTTTGTCAGAAAAGGTGGCACCTTATCAGTTCATTCCTTGCTCTAAGACATTTCATCACTGCGTCATTTTGGCTCCACTCTGTGTTAGCCACTCGCCTGGAACCTGGATTTACTGCTTCCTCATCCCCAGCGATAAAAAGAGGCATTGCAGAAACACCACTGCAAAAAGGGGTCGGTATGAAAGTGCTACCGAAAGGAAGCAGCGAGGGAATTTCACTCCCTGCTCATGTTGCATCTTAGGGTTTGCTCTGTGTTTGGACCATATGTGACCCACACCCCAGGGGAATGGCTGGACATCCAAGGGGGACTTGTGGCAAGGATGATCTCATTTGTCCCTCTGATCGACTCTTCCTGCGAGGCAGGGGGGTGGGAGCTTAGTGACCACCCAACAGCTCTTCCCCAGCCACGGCTGTGAGTGTATGGGGTAGGAACCCCAGTGCCTGCATCTGCACTGGCTCCATCAGGATCCGCTCTTCTTCCTCTTAAGCTCTTCCTCCTCTGTAAATTGGAGGAAGACATATGCTTCTCTTATCCCCATGAATCCCTTGTGCTTCTTACATGGCACCAAACACCATTCATGGAAGCATCTCACACTGGGACGGGTTACCAATGAAGATCACATGCGGAGTTACAGTGCCAGGCCGTGGGACCTGGATGCTCACTGAGACACTGCTCCTGCACCTTCCTCTGCATGGGCTTTAGGATTAACATCATCTTCTGGATCTCCAGGGAAGTGGTGATGTGCCAAACCATGTAGCTAATTCCTACAGGCTCGTCACAGATGGGCACTTAGCTGTGTCATTACTAGAGCTGGCCACAGGATGAGAAAGTGACTTTGTCACTGCTCTCAGGCTTTGTTGTTTGCTTCTTTCCCAAGGAAAACTAAACCTTCCAGCGCTGGGGATGAGGGCTGGGCTGGTGTGCAGGGCACTGGCTCAGGGATGGGAAGCACAGATTCACATCCTCTGTCTACTTGAATTATTTTCCCTCCTGGGCACTTCAGTGCCTCATGTCCCTAATGCTCCATCTGCAGACCCATTCTCTGGTGTCCTCTCACCTCCCCTGGCTGTGGAAACCAGGAAACGTTTTGACTGGGACAAAGCTTTCAGCAATGCTTCAGTCAGGTCCAGCAGTTATTCCTCCTTCAGACAGACTCCTGGATGGGCCCCTCCATGTGTCCAGCTCCATCACTGTGTCCTCACCACCCCTTTTCAAAGCAGCTTCAGCTTATACTTTTGATGGGGAGCTGCTCTTCTCTGAAATAGCCCTGTGCCCTTTCATCTCCTCAGCACATGCCACTTTTAGCTGTAATAGGTGCCGCAGCCCTCCGGTGCATGATAAGATCCACCTCAGACAAAGCTTAGCCATCTCCAGCCCTTGCAATTCCCATCCACAGAGCCATTTGTCACCAGAACAGCTCCAGACCTTCCTTCCCTCTCTTCCAGAAGAAGCATCAGGAGGAGGATCTGCAATTTCAGGAGAAACATGGGTATGAGTGGAACCAATGGAGCATCCCAGGGCTTTCCAGTATTAGTTCAGGTCCGAGGCAAGGGAGAAGGTCTTGCCAACAAGCACCCCTTGCTGAGGACTCACCAGGCACATAACGACAACCTTCACTTGTTTCCTGGCTTAGCAATGGAGAAGCAAATTTCTTGGACTGCTGCTCCCTCCAGGAATATGGAGCGTTAATTATTACTAATGACTCCCCATGACTTTTATTATTAGCCATTCTAATTAATTGGATTATTACTATTTCCTCTCTTGGAGATGCCTTGGGGCGGCACGTAGAAGTAACAGACACGGCTTTCAATACAGAAAAGAGACAAGAGTGAACTTGTGTGATGTTATTTGGATGCTACAGAGGTGAGCAGAGATCTGGGAGACTTGTCTTAAAGGGGATAAAGTATGAGATTGGCAGCATCCGCACCAAACCCTCGATAGGCTGGATGCTTCTATTCAATGCAACTTTTTTGCTATTAAATATATAAGGTTAAAACTAGTCCTTTGTCCTAAGACTCCTTAGTTCCCTGTATCTGAATCAATGGTGAGTCCCTGTAGGTATCTGACCAAACAGTTCCCCCTGGGCTAAATCCAAGAGAAAACTGACAGCAGATACTCACTGTACATGACATGAGTGGGCCTCTGTCTCCAGATCTTTGTCTCATCACTCAATCAGCCATCCCATGGAGCTTTCCGGTCCATCTACCAGTCACACTAGTTCCTCCTTGCCCTGAGCTTGGTGAAACCTGTCATTAAATGCATGGCCCAGCACTGATTCACCAAAGATAGCCCTGAAGAAAGAAGAAGAGGAGAGGCGTGCGTGCGGGCACGTGCTCGCCCGTGTGTGTGTGTCCACAAAGCCATTTGCTGTTTAGGTGTCAGAAATAAATTTTACCACTGGAGTCTGCAGCATCTGATTAGTGAATTATTCAGTTTGGAGATTGCCTTCGCCGTGACCTCATTAGTAACCCCGAGGTGAGCGGGACGCATTAGACTAACCACCAGGCTGTCACTGA
Source organism: Psittacus erithacus (assembly GCA_009867235.2). NCBI lineage: Eukaryota > Metazoa > Chordata > Aves > Psittaciformes > Psittacidae > Psittacus > Psittacus erithacus. The sequence continues at coordinate 15,512 of WYDI02023741.1, read as the reverse complement.
GAAGCAGAACTGGGGCATTAAAATGGATTAAAGTGCTTTACCAAGAATTGCGGCACAACTCATAGAGGAAGAAAAAAAAAAGACAAAAGGGGAAAGAGGGATGTAAGGGGGGAGAGAAGAAAGAAAGAGCAATAAAATAAATAAATAAGCCATCCTGTTAAGCTGGCAGCCTGAGCATAAACAGGCAAGCAGGCAGAGAGGCGCAGGGGCTCCGGTGCGCTGGAAAACAGGAGCCTTCACCCCAAACCCAGGGCAGGTCTGCGGTTGCGAAGAGGCATCTGCAGGGTGTTCACTGTCTGCTCTGCCAAGGAAGTCCAGTGACTTCTCAGTTAAACCACCCTTAGGATGCCAGCCAAATCCCCCCTGGCTGCCCAGGAAGGCCTCCTCTTTTTGACACCCATCGGGTTGACACCCAGCCTTGGACCTCCTCTTTGATGCGGGGCTGAAGGAAGGTCCTCACATGGATCTGATCTCTTAGTGTCCTGGGCTCATGGGAATTCCATGCTGCTGACTGCAAGCAGGAGTCTGGTGAGGGTATGCATACATCTCCCAAACCTTCCCATGTGTGGGACTTACTCAGCTGACATGGGGAGGAAGATGTGGCCCACGGTGATCATTCAGTGACTCTGGTGAACCCCTCAAAGGGGTCATGATAGAGGAGAAGTGAGATACCCCATTTTGTCTCTTCCTGACAAGCCTACAGAAGGGAGAGGGGGATGGGTTTGTACCATGCTCCCTCAGGGTCAGCTATTCTTTCCTGGGGGGAGGCATCGGCTGATGTGTACAGCTTTCATCTGGGGATGGGCCTGGTGACTGATGTGGTCACATTTGTTTGCTCAGCGGCAGTTGCAAATAATGGATGCTAAAAGGCTTTGTGGTTCATTGATGGCCATGCTCATAACCACACACTCTTCATCCAGTTCTGGGGAAGAAATGCAGCGCTCTCCATCTAACTTCTCAGGTCCTAAGCCCTGCCTTCGACATGATGTGGCCTTCGTCCTTTCATTGTGTGCACAAGAGACCCTGCTGGTGTGAGATGCTCGAAAGTGGTGGCTGGACTCTGTGAGAAGATTGTCCAAAAGCCTTCCTTCTTCTCACCACTGCGGCTGCCGTAAGCCTGGACATGCACATGTGGCACAGGACCCAGACCTGTATGGAGTCCCTCTGTGGTAGTGCCTGTTGAGTACATTTGCCTTTCCCATTTCTTTAGTGACAGTACTGGGGGCACTTTATTGCCAACTCACATCAGGGCCAGTCTTCAAAAGGATATTATGGGATTCCTCTATGTCATCTGGTCCTCAGAGGCATGGTGAGCTCCCAGGTTTCTTCAGTGGAGCCTAATATTTGCTTTCCATCTAGCTTCTTCTGTTCAGCTTGGCCCCACCTGTAACTGGGGAGACCCCTATTTAATACTTGCCTCATGCTTCCTATTATTAGTCCTCCGCCTATCCCAACCCATCCATCCCAGGCCACCTCTGCACCTGGGCTGGTCTCTGGGCCAATGTAGAATTGGGACCTTGTTTTGTACCGGTTCTTCTCCATAGGGTGTTGGACATTTGGGACTCTCCAGAGCAGGGCTGTATTAGCTGACCCCTCAACCCTGCCCATTTTAATCCATCAGGCATGCCCTGGCCTCTCATGGGAAGCTGTAAGGGGAACAAGGCATAGGCAAGGTAAGACACAACTACCTGAGGTTTATTAGGCTTTATTGTCCTTATTTTATTATACCTGAATGCTTAAAGAATCTTAATTGAATCGATTTCAAACACCTGGGGCAAACGAGCCTCTCAATGTGAGACAAGCTGAGAAAGGAGCAAACCAGGCTGTCGGTTCCCAGGTCTTTCCTGCATCCTCCCACCAGGCAAGTACGGGAAACTCGTTCATTTATTGCTGCTTAATAATATATACTTATGCACTGTGTATCCCAAGCTATTTGCATTGTCAAGTCATGTGCATTGACGTGGAAGCTTTGCTTTCCCTTGTGTTGCTGCCAGTGTCATCTTCAAGCATTTGCCTAACAATGACTTGATGAAGCAAAGGCAGAGAAAGAACAGAAATGGATAGAGGAACCCAACCACGGCTCCCTGTCACCATCCTGGGAATTGCTGGGTTATGTTAGCTGTGCACCTAGCAGGGAAATGCCTTCCCCCTCCAATTAAAGTAGCCAGATTGGGTTTGTTCTAAAGGTCAGCCAAATTTCACTCCACTGATTTCTAGGGCAGTTGTCCTAGTAGCATTCCCATCTTGCATTGCCTCAGCTTATCCCCCTACAAAAATTAATCAACTTACAACAAAAGGAAGTGCCATACCAAATAAACAGGACACTCCTTGCACTTCATCTCCCTTTTTTCCAGCCAGCTGTGCTGCCATGGTCACACAGGGATACACAGGACCTTTCCCAAGATTGTCACCATTGTCTCAGCACCTATCTGTCAGCCTTGTGCATCTTGACATCTTCTGAATCCGGAGGCTGGGCTTGCAGGGTGAGTTTGAAGAGCAGACTTGCTCCCTTCTCTTATGCATGAGTTAGCTTCTTCCATCTTGTGTTTCCTGGGGGAGCTGTTTGCAACCCACATTCTCAGTGATGAGCAGAGATGCATGTCTTATCTCCTCTCAAGGCTTCTCCCAGCCCTCAATGCTTGCTTAATTACCTGGATAAACCCTTCCAGCTCTCTGGGCAGGGACACCCTTACTGAATCTCCTTGGCACTAAATTATCCATAAGTAACCTTGCTCATCAGCACAGATGGATTATCCACTGGACTAAAGCTGGGCCTTCTTCACCCACCCATTAGAGATGAGTGCTTTGCAAAGGACCAGCCTGAAAACCACTGCAGGACAAGAGCCTGGCCACACATTACCTACACTCCCGGCCAGCAGGCATCAGCACCCTTCCCACAGCTGATGTCGCCTTAGCCTGTGATCTGCACTGCTGGCCCTCGAGCATCCTCTTAGGGTGGCATCAATCCCTGCCTGTTTTGTAGAGCAAGGCTGGAGTTTTCTCTTGGCCATTTGTTAAACAGCTGGAGTGCTCCCTGTATCCAAGGAAACCTGCCTTAACCTGCTGCTTACAGGGAGGCTTCAGCAAGTTTCTCTCAGCTTTCCTTGGTGCTTCTGGGTTAAGATTTTGGGAAGTCTATAAGGGGAGATGCACCTGCCTTGCTCTTGCACTCCCAGTTTCCCACACTCCCCCAGCTTTGGGAATTGAGTGTACATAGAGCAGAATGGGAAAAGCCCTGATGTCCCCAGTTTTGTTGCCACTGGGCTGCAGTTTCACACAGAGGCAGAGCCCAGAGGCTGTTTTTCTGCTTCTATTTCTTTTTCCTTTCTTCTTCTTCCCAACTCCCAGCATTTCCAGTAGGCGAAGTGCAGTGTAACCACCCACCACGGAGATGCTTTATGCTGTGTCTTTCACTAGGGTCATGTGTGGGAGCTGAGCACTGCCAGGAGAGATGTGGATGAGGCCTTGGGAGGAGGGGGAAAAGATCAAAATCCAGGAATTCTGGAGAAGCTGGGAGAAACCTGTGGATAAGGCAGTGCCTGTGGCTGCAGCTGGGACCTTCCACCTCTCCCCCAGAGCAGGAAAGTTTGCAAGCAACAGGGACAGCAGAGAGCAGGCAATGATCTCAGGTTTCTCTAGACACTTGCTCTTCCACTGGCTCATGTTTACTCTCTGGATGCGCCAGTCTGCAGCTCCTTGCCCTGCCAAGCTGCTGCTGCAGCCCAGACCCTTCCCAGACGCTGTATGTCTCCAGAGAGCTTGCAGCTCTCTAATCTGCCCTGCAGCACCTGAACCCATCCCATCCCATGTGATGCTGTCAGTATCCCCCATCCTACATCCGTTCCCCCAGCTTCATCCCTGCTGTCCCATCTCCTTTCAAAGCAGCACTGATCCCAGCAATCCTGCAGGAAGCTCACAGTCCAAAAAATTCCCTTTTCGTTCCCCAGTTCTTCTGTTGCTTGGGAGCTGGGTGCAAGGCAGGAGGGTATGAGAAAGCCATAACTCTGTGGGGTTGGATCTGACCACCCTGAGCTCATGCTAGGGATGCAGGGGTGGGAGAGGGGGAGAAATTCAGTGAAACAATTTGGGCAGAGAAGGGCTGGGGGCCATGCCAAGGCTTCCCCAGGCCCAGGGACAGCATGCCAAGATGAGCAAGGAGAAAAGAGCTTCTTCCCCCCTGTCCCTATCCAGCTTGGCCACTGTATCCCCAGCCCACTGCTGGGTTCATTCCCACTGCTGGGTAGCATCTGGCATGGCCATGCTGCTTGGTTTGGCTCTGGCACTGTTTCTCTCTCTGCCAGTGCATCCCCCAGCATCTCCAGGAGGTTAAACAGTGTTCTGGGAGCCAGAGGCTGCTCCTTTCCCTACAGCAAACCCATCATGCATGGCGCTGTAATGGCTGGGCTTTGCTAAAAGCCTCTGCCTGCCCAAGCTGGAGCAGGGCTGGGTGCTTTCCCAGGGCTGGGTTAATGCTGCGGCAGCCGCAGAGTGCAGCTCTAAGTGGGGTTAACGCTCCCTGAGCTCCCTGCGCTGCCGGGGAGGTTAAACTCCTGCCTTGGCCTTGCAGGAGCTGATCTTCAACTCAAGGCAAGAGTGACATCGCTTCCCGCTCTCAAGTTAAGCATTTCTGTTGCTTTCCCTAAGGTGGCAGTGCGAATCCCGTCACTGCAGCATCCTCCCGCAACCCACTGTTTAAGCTCTGCATCTTCCAAGGCGTCCCTCTGCCTCCCAAAGCACCCAGCACTGTGTTTTGTGGCTCCCTCCCCATCCATGCTGTCCAGCTTGGCCACAGTCAGTGCTGGGGGACCCAGAGCAGCACCAACCACTACCAGTGGCAATAGTGGTACCCAAACAAGCCCGCGCAGGAGGATGCTCTAGGGACTGGCAGTGAGAAGCAGCTTGCAGGCAGAGCTGGGAGGGCTGACAACCTTCCAGTGTCTGGTTAATAGGAGAAGAGATGATGGGGAGGTAGAGAAAGCTGGGGAAAAAAAAAAAGAAAAATCTTGATTTTTCCACTAATAGAGAGAAATAAAAAAGTTATTGCTTTGTGTTGGTGTGGGGAAGCTTTAAAGGGTGATAAGAGGGTGTCAGAAAGCCTTGGAAGCAAGGAAAGCACACTTTACATGCCAGCCTAGTGTTTTCACTCCTGGTTTGCAGGATCTCTCCCCAGTTTTGCCTGTGTAGTGCAGTTTGGCCCGTGGCTATCCAAGGGGCTAGTGTCCTGCGAGGGCAGGTCCCTGCGCCCAGGGAGCCCCTCTGCCACCATGTACCCCTGACACTTCTGGATGCCCCAAAAGGTCTCTTCTACCTGCAGAAAGACCCAAACTCTTCTAGAAGAGCTGGAGTGGGTTTCTGACCATGGATCCTCTGGACTTCCAGGGAGCACTGACCAAAGGAGGTTAAAAATGATCCGGTTGGCAAAAATACCCTGTAATTTCCTCTCTCTCTGATCACAAAGTACCCCCTTAGGAATGCCAGACAGCCCTGGGCAGCAGGCACAGATCTGGATTTACTTCTGTTGTTCAGACCAAGCAGCTGCTTAGGGCGTCAGTTATACAGACATGATGATGTTGTCACTTTATGTATCATTTTTATTTCATTGCTCTCCAATGTTTGTAATACCCCGGAGCTCAGAAGCTTAAATAACAGCTCTTCCCATATTGATTTTATCCTTTGCCATTTGGCACTTGTTCTTTCCTTTCCCTTCAAGTTCCTGTTTTCCAGGATTTTATCTGAGCAGCATTCCTCTCTGTGTTTGGACTTGGAAGTGGCCAGTGAGAGATGGCAGGGGAACAGACAGCACCGGGACAGCAGTTCTTTTGGGGTCCTCCAGACATGGGGCTGATGCACACATGATATTGCAGTGCCTTTTCGACTCCTCCTTACCAAAGAGAAATGAAATTAGCACTGAGACTATAGCTCAGTTGCGATAACTCCGAAGGAAGTTGTGTACAGGATCAGGTTGACCCTCTCCGGCAAGCTTTTGGGGATGGAGTGAGCAACCAGATGGTGCCTAGGGAATTATTTCATAACAAAATGTGTCTCTTTCTCCCTGGTGCCTGTGAAGCGACCACGCAGTCTTCACGTGGATCCCCCGCATGAGGTGTGCTGCTGCTCAGCCCAGGGCTCCCGTGTCTGAGCCATGGGACTTGGACGCTGGACTGCACAATCCCTTTTCCTCTGCTTCAGCACTGCACCTGCAGCTCCTGCAGCCTGGCTACTCCAGTTGGTACTTGATGGTGTGTTTCATGTGCTCTCCCTGCAGGATCAGAGTCTAGATCTGGGTCCAGAGCCCCCAGAGCTTCCAGACCCCCAGAATAGCCTGCTCCATCCCCTTCAACAGATCTCATAGAATCACAGAATGGTTTGGGTTGAAAAGGACCTTAAGATCGTCCAGTTCCAAACCCTTGCCATGGGCAGGGACACCTTCCACTAGACCATGTTGCCGGAGGCTCTGTCCAACCTGGCCTTGAGCACTGCCCGGGATGGAGCGTTTACTACTTTGGGCAACCCATTCCGGTACCTCATCACCCTCACAGAAAAGAACTTTTTCCTTATCTCACCCACCAAAATGCCAGCAACACTTTGTGTTGTAGGTGGGGAGACAAATAGCACCTCCAGGGGGACCTCCAGGAGGACAGGGGGAGAAGTGCCCCAAGAGGAATGACTGGGGATGTGATGCTGGAGGCACTGAAATGGTGTGGGCTTGTGTCAGAAGAAGGAGCTCCCCTCCAGCCAGTGTTAATAGGCAGTAGGAGGGAACATTTATCTCAGCTTCATTAGATGGTTCTGGCATCTAATGAGGAAGCAAGGGGAGCCCTGTAGCATGATGAAGCAACTGCTGCTGAATCTGCGTGCTCAGCGCAGCAGTGTCTGTGCACGCAGACAGGTCAGACTGGCACAGCGTGGTCTGGAGGCTCAGCTTATCTGTCTTGGTTGTACAAGTTTCATTTGGATAATCTGTACATAAGCAGCCGATGATGATGGCTGCTGGACCCACCTCTGTCTTAGTGAGAAGCTGAAGTCTGTACCCAGATGCTCCTCATTACAGCACAAGGGAAGAGCCCGGTGTCAGTTTAGCTACCCTTGGTCATTTCAGCTGTAGGGGCCACCTCCACATTTCAGCTGCACGCAGTGTTCTGTGCATTTGCAAAAATAAAGCGGTCCTTTAATATTTAATCACTTATTAGTCACTTTTATTTATTTTACTCAGCTGAACTGCATCACAAGTGTTTCAGTGATCGCTCTTCACACTGGAAGCTCTTTGCTGGAAGAAAACTCCCCAGTGTTTGAGTGTTGAGGCTCTCCTGGAAGCACTGCAGAGGTCTGTCTCCATCCCGCCCCAGGCTATCCCAGGAGGAGCAGGGCTGGCGGGGCTCTGGTTAGTGCTGCTGCACCGTCAGTGGTTGCCGTGTTTGGCTATCACAAACCCCAGCCTTGCCTGGCAGGGGGGAGCGGGTGCGGAGCCAGAAGAGGGGGGAATGGGAAGATGGGCTCTGGGGACCCCATCCCGCTGAGAAGGTGGGTTGTGTTTCACATTAGCTGATGCTCCTGTGTGGTTTCCAGCACTAGCCCAAATGCAGAGGCTTGTGGCAAGCCAGCTCGGATATGCAGTAGGCATAAATCACATCATCCAGATCTTTCTCTGTAAGGATGAGGAAAGCTTCTTATCAGACTGGTGTGGGGAGATGGGCGGGATTGCTCAGTGCTGAGAAATGCTAAGCAATGTGCTAAAAACATGGGGAACTGGCCTCTTTTAGCAAAACAAAGATTTTTCTGCATTGCAAGATGGATCTTGGGCTTTGGCTTCTCTCTCTTGGTATTAAAAGTGGCAGAGAAGGGATGATACGAGTACCAGTGTGGAGGACAAGATGGCACTGCTGCCCAGACATCTTCAGGCCTTGCTGGTGTCCTTCTTTGCCTTCCAACCCTGGCAGTGTGTTCTAGAGCTTGACTTGCTGGTGCCTGTCACAAGCCAAAATGACAGGAGAGATCACTTCCTGCTGTAGGATGCTCTGTTGGATCTGGAATTGGCTGGGCTGAAGTTTGGCAAGTTATTTGTCATCTTGAGCTTACACAGGTGAGTATGAGATAGGTAAGGCTGCTTTTGGGAAGGCAAAGGACATGGCTGAAGAAGGAGCCAGGCAGGAGTAGGCAAGCAAAACTGCTGCATGTTCAAGGAGACCTTGTGCCCATCACGCTGCGGGCATGCTCATGCACATCACCTCCAGCCCCTGCCTGCATTCCTCTTTTCCTTAGCCCCCAGTGGTTCCCCAAGTGGCTGCTTCCCCCATACATCCCTAATCCTGCAACTTGCCTGCCTATTAAATCACCCTCCTCCTCCTGATCCTCCGTTCTCATCCCTAACCTGCACCTCATCCTCCTGCAGCCCCTCGTCCCTTTGCAGCCCCCTCTTTGCTTACCCCATACACTTTCCTTGGAAGGGCTAAAATAAGCTCTACCTGGAGTGTGTTCAAAGGCTAATGTACATCCTGCCTTAATTATTGATTTGTTTATTGCAGACACTTTGGCAGGACATTCGCCACAGCTCACACACCAGGCTCCTGCCTTCGCTTCGCCTTGTAGCTCGCAGGGGCTGAGGACAGTGTTACAGGAGTGACCTGAGGACCATATGCCCAGCTTGAGGGCAGCATCCCTCCATCATCACCAGCACACCCAGTGTCTCTCAGGTTAACGCCTGTTAAGCCCAGCCCTGTGGGAATGGTGAACCAGAGCCCCCCATCCAAGCCTTCTCCTTCCCTAGGCAAGCAGAGCCTGTGGAAGCCATTTCCCATAGCAAGACCCTCTCCTGTAAGGTGGTATCAACTTCCAGAGTGTGTCTAGGAAGTCTGGCACAAGGCATCAAAACACAATTATGCCACTGAGCCCCAGCTGCTGTCATTCCCGAGCGGGAGCGATTGGATGCTGTGCATTAGTGGGATTGTTAACAGCTCTGCAAACCCCTTGCTGAGAAACAAGTGTGGCAGCGCCCGGAGAGAAGGGCTCAGAGGCATGGTCCTGCTACTGGGGCTGCTGACACTTGTCACCCTGTGCTCCAGGAGCTCTGGCTTTCAGGTGATGCTAGAGAGGCATCAAAACAGGAAAACACAGCTGCCATCAGCTGCTGATGGGGAGCATCCTGCTTTTCTCCAGAGTGGGGTGAGGCGGCTGGGACACAGCATTTTGGGGTCCTGTTTGCTCAGCCCAAGGCTCCTGGCTAAGCCAGGCTTTGTGGGTCATGGCCTCTTTGGGTTCAGCATGGTCACTTCTCCCTGCATGGTGGGTTGAGGGTGGGACCAGCTGTCTCGCACCCATCATGGGATGGGGACATGTCTCGAGTAATTTGGGATTTCATTATTCCTTTGGTGGAGCAAGAAACTATTCCAAGCAGCTGTTGACTCCACTCATCCTTGGGATTTATTTGGGAGAGCAGCACTAAGTACGAAATGATTTTGGTGAATCAACAAAGAGTTGGCTGTATCAGTTCTTCCCTGCTTAACTCTGATGCAGCACCTATCCCCAAAGACAACAGAGTCCCCTAGGAATGTGAAAGATTTGGAGGCATAAACAAGCCAGGGAGCTTTCTCTAAAGTAATTCCATTTCCTCACAAGAGTGGATGGGGTTTGCAGAGCACGTGCGTAGAGAAGAGCTGAGCGTGAGGAGGAATTGATTCTCCAGTGAGCTGTGATTCAACCTGGAGGCTTGGTAGGGGCCCCAGATGAGCGTTGTTACCTCTGTGATGAGGCATGTGTCATGGTCACTCTTTCCTTCACACTATTTCCTCCTCAGCATCTCAGCAGCAGCCTGAGTTTCCGTGAAGCACAGGGAGTGGTAAGGGATGCTGTTGTGGGTGCCTTACCAGAGGGCAGGGACATGGGGATGGAGCCCTGCAATGCAAGAGGGCAGGGTTTGGTATGGATGCAGCTCTTCCTTTTGCTTTTAAAAGAATAGAATCATAGAATCATGCTTGAAAATAAGCTGGAGGGTTGGGAGCTTTTAATTTTTTATTAATTTTGATTATTTTTTAAATCTAAAGCAATATTTCTTACACTGAGGTCCAGCGTTAAGGGATATTCCAGGAGCTGTCTGACCCCCCTGCAGTCCCGCATGCTCCACTTGTGCATTCAGAGACTGAATTAGGAACGTGGGGTTTTTGAAAGCACAGACTTGGTTTGGGAAAAATCATAGGGGAAAACATGAAGGAGACCTCTGCTCCTTTGTCCTGGCATGGGCTGTGTCCATGACTGCGCAGCCTGACCGCTCACATCATACATTTTCTGACTGGTGCCCACAGCCGAGTGTCTCTGAGCATGTCAAACACCCTGGGAGATGTGCAGATGGCAGGGCATCAGAGGAACAATGCCAGGACTGTAATTCCCCTTATCTGCCTGCAGCATGGCCATCCCGGGTGCCTCCTGGGACCCCTTTGCACCCCCCTCCCCACCTCCTCTCTCAGCACTGCCCTCAGGCTTTTGCAGCCTCAGCCCCCACAGAGCTTCCCCACCCCAATATCAGAACTGCTTCTCTTTGCTGTCAGTGAGGATGGACCAGCTCTGCCCAGAGCATCGCTGGCAGATCAAAGAGCTGCCTTGATGATGGCTATAATCTGCTCCTCCTCCTATTCCTTGGGCTTTCCAAGACCTTCATTTCAGTCTCTTCCTTTTTCTGACCACTGCAGACACCCTCCCTGGGCCATCTCTTGAACATACAGCCATGACCAGACCTTTTTCCTGGCTAGACACATTAATTCAGGAGCTGCCGAGGTGGGAGATCAGTTCAGGTCCTAGCCACGAATGCAAGCACAGCAATAGCTGCTACCTTTGTGATAGGGCTGTTTCTAGACCTCACTTCAATGTTTTCTCCTGAAACTTTTGATCCTGTTTATCTGAGCAAAGGGTTCCTGGTTAGATGCTTTTCCCCTTAATGGCCTCAAAGAGTTTACGAACAGGACATCTGCTGGAATGGCTTCAATCCTGACCTTGTTCCCACATTCCCATAGCATAGGCAAGGACAAGCCAAGGTTGGAGTTTCTTATCACCAGCTGCTCTCCATCCACCTCCCCAGCTGAGACCTTCACCTTTCATCACACAGCTGTCGCTGCCCAAATATGATTGCGCCACATCCCCTGCCTCTTTCCATGCAGGTTCCCTGGGGCCAGGCTGATCCATGTGCAGGATGTGACCTTCTGCATCTGAGAAGTGATATGGACATCAAATCAAAAGCTGCTTCCAAGCTTTTCCCAGGGTAGTGGGAATGAGGAGCTTTGCTTGGGGAGCAACACTTTTGATGCTCATGTGCCTGCATGGCCCAAACAAGAGGTAAACACCTCTTGGCCCTGCTGGGGCTGATGTTTTCCTCCTGCAGCCCATGCCAGTGATGCCATAGGGGATGCTGTGCCCCAAACCAGCCCTGATGCCTTCCCTGAGAGCTGGCAGCAGCTCGTGGGTATTTACCCTGCAAACTGGACCCTCTCCAAAACTGCACTTCTTGGGGTGTCTCTGCCAAGGGGCACATGAACCTGCAGCCAAATCCCCAATGCAGAGGATGAAACCCTTCTCCCTGCCTTTCCCATCAGAGCTCACATCCTTTGTGTGATGCCAAGCAGCGGCTCTTCCCGCCCCGGGGCTGGCTGCCTTTCAGAGGTGCGCAAAGCGGTCCTTCAATAGGCAGATCCTTCTGGATGTGAGGGGGGCTAGAAAAATGTCAGCTCATCACTTTCAGTGCTCGGCGAGTGCTGTTCTGGTAACAGGGAGCGGGCGGCGTGAGCCTCAGTGTGGGCCTGCGAATCGATACAGAGATCAGAGGCAGGAGCGGATGTCGGGGCTTATGATGACTGAGCAGATATTGGACCACAGATCTCTTTCTGGTCATGCCCCAAAGGGCTGTTTTATTGGGCCTGGGGGGGCAAGTGGTGTACTGGGGAGCCTTTACTTGGGAAGTGGGGTGGCAAGAATAAGGATTGTCCCCAAGGGATGGCCAGCACTTGAGTGCGATGCTGAAGGCAGCTGTGTAGGTGGGAAGAGCAGAAATGCAAACAAAGCAGCTGCCTTCACCTTTGTCCATGGCCAGGAGTGCCCTGGGCACTTCCCAGCCCTGCTCCTTCTTCTGGGCTGGGGTTTTGGTAGCAACTTGTGTCTCCTTGCAGAGGGAAGATGGGGATCTCTAAGCAGAAGAACTGGTGTTTAGTCTCAACCAAGTGCTTCCCATGGAATTTCTGGAGGGTCTCAAAGGCAAGAGGGAACCCAGCCCCAGGCCCCTGTGGGGCAGAGCTCTTGCAGGAGCCACTGATTTCATCCTTCATGGAGATGCTTCTTGAAAGAGCAATTTGCCAGCATCCCTCAGAGCAATAACAGCAAGGCCTCTGCTTAAGATATTATCTCTGCTCTCTGACAGCCCCATCACTCATGCCCTGCTCCTGTCTCCCTCTTCCACAGGGACAAGAGTGAGGGATAGAGGCAGGGATGGCGTATTCCCACCACCACCAAGTCCCAGATACTCCAGTCCCCTTTTGGGTTTGGGTATGGAAGAGGTTGCACTGCCCTCACTGAGCATCATCTTCTGTCTGCTCATGGACCAGTGAGGGTTCAAGCAGGGGAAGCAGGATCAGGGGCCACCCACCTTTGGTGCTGGGTGAAGGTTGGTGGCCCATCTGCTCTCTGTGGCAGGGACTTTGCTGTTGCTTCAGTCTCTTCTGCCAGCAAACTCGCCGTTCCCCCTGGCAGCCTGCAATGGGGAGGATGAACAGCCCCTGGTTTCTTCCTTTCCCTGCCTACCTTCTGCCTGCTGTTTGGGCACCTAGCTGGATGCTCCCATTCCTCCCATTTCCCTGCCTTGCCCGGCCAGGTTTCCTCTGCAAGCAGTGGCTTTATCTATTAGCTGCAGAGGAAACTGTGGCTTGGCACAAAACCTCCTCATCAGCTGCTGAAGCAGGGCCATCTGGCACCGGGTGGCAGAGAGGGTTGTGCATGTCATGGGGATGGGTGGGCTGCTGCATCCCCTCACCCAGGACAGCCCACATGAGACCTCCCCAGCTTGCTGTGGGTTAAACCTCATCTTTGCAAGGAGAATTCAAATCCCAAAGCCTCTCTGGGTGAGTTTGTGCTTCGTTAGTTGTGTGCTGCTCTATGCCAGGGATGGACCTCACATCCTGGAGGAGGGAGGAACATAGGGTAGGCTGCCACTGGGTGGGCACCAAGCAATGCCACCCTAGCACCAACAGGTCCTGGCACTCACCTGCCCACAGGAGAGCCCCGCTGTGCTGTGGGACTGCAGTGGGTCCCTACAGTGGATGTGTGCCCCCAAACGTGTCCTCACACTGTGGCCCTGTGGTGATATACCAGGGTAGGCTGATGTTCTCACTCTGGTTTCACACGTGTTTGATGTCAAGTGCCACTTGCACCAGCTCCAGTATAAAGGAAGCCCTGGTCTTGCCCCAGGCTCTGGTTCTGTGGGTAGTGTGACATCCCTGTCTGCTGTACTACTGAAGGATGAGCCCACATGCCGGCCAAGCTTTTTAGGGTGCCCAGCGTTCAACAGGGACATATGACATAGCGTCTTCATCAGTGTCTTCTCCAGTCTGGTTGCAGTGGTTAACAAGTATGGCATTTCTCTGACACAAGTGGGGAAACTGAGGCAGGGAGCAAAAAATACACCTGGGTGGTTTTTTTTGGTGCCTTCCCAGCCACAGTCTCCATACAAGCGCCTGATCACGGGAGCTGCTTCTCATAGGATTCAGGACCCACCAACCCCTCTGCGTTCTACTTCAGTGACTTCTTTGGATCCAGGTGTTTTGCTTCAGTCATTTACAAGCAGGTGGGGCTCAGCAAGAAACCAATCCTCCCACCTTGCTATATATCCTTTAATTGAATGCACCAACTTCCTTTGAGGATTCCTGGTAGAAGAAGCCCTGACGAAGCTGTCAGGCACCCTGGAAATTCCTGTGGGAGCAGGACTGATGCCCAGGTATACGCAGTCCCTTGCACATTGTGGGCTGGCAGCAACAGGGGAGGTGTTCCCCAAGCATAAGCACTGTTGGGATGGGCCCCCATGAAGTGGGATGGGCACATAAAGTGTGGCTGCAAATGCTCCCTGTGGCTGCTTTTTAATTTTCCCTCCTTTTATCCCCCCAAATCCCTTTGCCTCTCCTAGATTAGGATGACTTGAGGTGCATTCCAAAGCCTGGAGGTGCTTTTTCACTTTCTGCCTCTCCTCCCTATGCAAAGCCCAGTGTTCTGTAGAAACAAACGCTTGAAATACTTGAAGTCCTACACCTGTAATTCCTCCCTTCAGCCGTGCTCTGCCTGCAGCACCATCCCTTTATCACTGTAGCTCTGCGTGGAGGAGCAGAGACATGGAACTATTGGTGGTGGGGGGTTAAGGCATGCAGAAAAGCGCTGGAGAAAAGCAGAGCAAATTAAGCAGAGCTCTGATCTGCTTGGGTTTGTGCTTGCCAAAAATGCACCATGCATCTTAATTCGCTCTGCTGTTCAGCTCGCACTCACTGCTCTCCTGATGCCATTTCGGCGCTCTGAGCTCAGCCTTTTCAACACTTCAGTCTTCCTCTTTCAGGGCTCTCTGGTTTTTTTTTTGCATGTCTGATTGCAGAATCTGCTGCAGGAGGGAAGGGGGAAGCCAAGGGAAGGGAGGACGGGAGCGCCGGCCCTGGGTGCTCCTGCCTGCGCTTCTCGGCAGCCGGCTGAGCCCCCGTTGCCTTTTGTAAAGGGGGGGGGGGTTTGCTTGTGTCTTTTCTAGAAAGTCCCTCCCGGGTGCTCTTCAGCCTCTTTCTTTTTTTCCCACCCAGCCTCTCGCTGGGATCCGCTAAAGAACAGAATAAACGCTGTAATCCACACTGGCGTTTATGCTCTTCCACTCAGTTTAATCCTCCTTTCCCCTCCACCCTTGTGTCCGGATTGCGGAGGGGGATGAGCGTGTGTGTAAAACCCACCCAACAACCCCACGGAACGCAGCATCGTCCTCCTCCAAATACCCGAAAGCGCCTGAGGAAGCAGGAGCCGAGCCAGAGCCCCTTCCCTCTGCCCCCAGCGCAAATTTAACCCCAGATGCAACTTTTCCTGCGCCGGAGGGGCTCCAGCAGCTCTGGGGTGCGTTATTCCCCTTTCTCCCCTCCCTCCCCTCCATTGATTTTAGCGGAGGGGGGTGGGGAATCCTTTTTATTGCAGAGCCCGGCTCTCTTTGCAAGCCTTCCTCCTTCTCTTCCTCCTCCTCCCTTGCTTTTTGTGCCCGCCGCAGCAGGGCTGGCCAGCCCGGGGGAGGGAAGAGATGGGAAGGGGAGGTCACCCCCTCCTCTTTGGCTCTGTGTGTTTTTTTTGCAGGTGTGTCAGTTTTAATTCTGCCCAGTAGGTGGGACTTGGTGACTTTCGCACCGGTTTTGTTATTTATTTATTTCTTTATCTCCCCCCCCCCCCCCCCCCGAACACGACCCCTCTTACCCCCCCTCCAAACCTCTAACCATCCATTCCCCCATCTTCTTCGCATCAACAGATAATTGCGG
>WYDI02023740.1:0-19350 GCA_009867235.2 Psittacus erithacus | reverse complement strand
ATAAAAAATAAAATAAAATAAAATACAATGTGTAATTGTATAAGCAGAAAGTGGGAGGGAGAAGAAGAGATCTGGCTTTGCAGCAAAGCTGCTTGCCTGAAGATGTAAGAACATTTTCCCAGTGGGCTCAGCATTCAAAGCCAGGCAGCCAGAACATGCTTCACAAGACAGAACCTCCTGTGAACTCCTCACCTTGGTAAGGTAAGTCAGTGTTCACAAGGAAATACCCCACCACACCATTCCCTTTGATGTTTTCACTCTGCAGAAGGGAAGGGTGGTCTTTTTAAAGAATTCACAATAGAGAGAGAAGGGGAAAAGGAAGCCCTTTGAAGAGAGGGGAGAGCCTCCTCTCATTTTGCTGCTGACTGCAAGCCACCTCTTTTCCTTTGTGCCGTGCATAAAAGGAGGTTTGCAAGCCCACTTCCCCCTCAAGCAGACAGAGTACCATACTGAGGGGAGGTGGCTTTCCAACACACAAAGCACAGAGAGGGGAAGGAACTGTATGGCTTCACACATCAACCATAAATCAAACCTCTTGAGAAAGTTCTGTGCAAAGTTTAAAGGTGCATGGGACGTGGCAGGTCTTTGTGCGTCTTCAGGATGAGCAGCAAGAGCACACGCGCTGATCCACATGCAAAATCCTATGCCTTCCTGTGTTCTCTCTTGAATCAGAATGGATTTAATCCTTCAGAGCCTGGAGCGTATGAGGAAAACCAAAACTCAGCTAAAAACACATAAAATGCAACAAGAAGTGATTCTACAAGCATGCAACTGGAAATTCAGAGGAAATGTGCATTTATTGATAACCTTGTGGTTACGGAAAGGGCTGAATTACTTCATGACTTTTTGGCCTCAGTCTTGACAAACTGAGCCGGGTTCCCAGATCTCTGACTCCCAGCAGCATGATCTGGGGAGGAGAGAGATAGTGAGAGAGCAAGAAATAAGGGAAAACTGAGATAAACTGGATATGCTCAAACACTAGGGTCATATAGAATTCACCTGAAGGTGCTGCAAACGCTGTCTGACCTGACTGCAAGTTCCCCATCATGTCAATTAGAGACAGCAAATTCTTGATGATGGAAAATGTTTGTATTATGGCTGTCTTTAAGATTTTGAAGATCAGGGAACTTGTAGGTTGGCCAGTCTCACCTCAGGCTCTGGAAAGGTCTGGAAGGACATCCTCTTGGCGTCCACTTCCAATCTACTGAAAGACAAGAAGCAATCAGTAACAGTCTACACAGATCTGTCTAGGGCAAATCATGGTTAACCAACCCGACTGATTTCTGTAATTTAATGACTGGCTGCAATAACATCGGAAGAGCAGCAAATATTACATATCTTAAATACAATAAGGCTTTCGTCACCTACAACATGATTGAAGATGTCCCTACTCATTGCATGGGGGTTGGACAAGATGACCTTTGAAGGTCCCTTTCAACTCAAACTATTCTATGATTCTGTGATTATCATTAGGATGCTGAAGAAGGAATAAACTGCTATACAAGTTGAAAATTGGTTGTCATAAGTGGCTCATCCTCCATTTATCACATGGTAGCAAACATATTGCAACTAGCTGATAACCTGAACAGTAGATCTTCAAGTCAGGCAGGTTTTTAGAAACTTAGAGACTGGGGCAAGCAAAGACCTCTTGAAGTACAGAAAAGACAGTGGACATTTCTTCATCCTGAGTAAATAACATTATGGACCAATAAAGGTAGGGACAGGCTGAATAACAGTGGATACCAAACTGAATGTGAGACAACAATGAATATAACTTACTTTTTGCTGGGTTACATTTGGAGGAGTGACTGACCAGCAGGTTGTGGAAATTAGTATCCCCCTCTGTGCAGCAGTACAGAGGCTGCACCTGAAATACTGCATCCAGTTCAAGAAAGATGTTGAAAAACTGAATAGGAGTCATCAGAAAACTAGCAAGATATTTAGGTGCCTCTATCGCATAACTTGCAAGGAGGGCTTGTAGGAGATTTATCTAGACTTTCAAAGAGGAAGAATTGATCAGCACACAAATGTGCAATAGAGAGTTGAAAAGAGCCAATCTCATTTTGTTGGTGTTAGGTGTTAAAGCAGGGAGCCATGTCCGCAGGTTGTGACTTGGAAGGTCACTAAACTTGGTCATCCAGAGTGGCTGTGAAATCAACCCCCTTGGGGCTTTCAAGTCCACGGCTGGCCTGCTTTGATGTTAGAAATGTGCCTTCTTCAGACTGGAGGTTGGGCTGCAGACCTCAAGCCATCCTCTTCAACCAGCATTTCTGTGATTCCTGAGGCCTTCAATCCCCATTAGCAGCGAAGAATTTAGATCACTTCGTGTTGCTAGGCAAAAAAATATAGGCAAACTCTACACAGACCGACTTGTTTAAGCACTTCAAAAATTCTCTCTTAGACAATTTAGGGTTTTACCACAATCAGAATCATTTCTTGTATTTGCTAATCAGTCCAACCATTGACATTTGAAAGCACATCCAACTGACTAGACGTGGCTTTTGTGGCTGGAGATTTGGCCGAGAGAGTAGGAGATGAGCCTGCCAACAGCTTCATGTGCGGATGCCTTTTTTGCATGGCAAGTCTCATGCTCACAGCAACAGCTGAGATGCTCTGGGTGTCTAGACAGCACCTCCACTGTTCTTGCAGCATCCATGGTAGCTTGTCTCAGCACGAGGAAGAGAAAGGGGGTGGGGGAAAGAAAGTTAATGCAGATGAAAGTGCTTCCAAGTCAACACTGATTAATTTTGAAAACAGGCAAGTACTCGTGGGCGACTTGCAGCAGAAAGCCTGCTGAATGGCGTGTGCCTCTGCACGCAAGGGCAATAAGAGGTGCTCGGGCCACCCTCTCAGACCGTTCCCTACTTATATGAGCCAATGGGCAAGGTATCCATCATGCATCAAATGTATTACCTGGTCCATGTTTGCCATGCCAAAAATACATCTCCTGTTCCTATGAGTCACTTTTTATACCTTTATGGCCAGGAGAATGAGCAGCTACATACCCAGCAGCCAGATAATAACTGGTCTGGAGAAAAGGGCCGGTCAACAGAAGACATCCTCAGTTCCCAACCAGAATAATGAAAGGGAGAAGATTTGAAAAAGCACGAAGGCCCAAGTGGAGGAACAATAACGCACTTTATCCCTCATTGCAGCTACGTTGATTAATGAACATCAGGCAAATTAGGAGTTGTCTGCTTTATAACTGCTTTCTAAAATCATGCCTAGAGCAATGGATGAGTTATTTTTCTCTTTTCTTCCACTTTTTTTTCTCTGTTGTTCCTTCCTCCCCCTTTTTTTTCTAACTGCAACACATATCAAACTGCATCAATCTTTGTAGTAGAGCAAATATGCAGATGGAAGACATCTCAGCTATAATACTGCCTATTATAAAATAAAAACTGAATGTTAAATCTGGTTCTGTCTTCTTCCAAAAAAATCTACAGCAAACCATGCCCTGCATCAGAAAATGAGTAAGCAACGGCATTTAGACTTAGAAAAAGTTCCCCCTTTCTTCTTTTCTCTCTCTCTTTCTCATCATTAGCTGTGATTTTTTGGTTTTCACTCACAGTTCAAACAAAATTTGGATAAGCAAACAGCTTTTGGTTCCAAACACTTGACCTTCAGAAATGTAGCTATGTCCCCTTTCATCAACACAAAAAAGAAAAGAAGAAAAAATAATCCTCTCCTACTGGTATTACATTATCTCACACATAAAGTCATTGAAAAGGTTGTCTTCAGAGAATATAATACCAAGTTATGAGATATTTTTGGCACAAGGACAAGGTAAGATATTGCCAGACAAAGAAAACACTTACTTATAATTCAGTTAATGGCTGGCAAAGTTATACCCTTCTGCTACTTATTAATTTTCCATATTTCCAGCCAAACAAATGCGGAAGACTCTATAATCACCCAGGACAGCAATCTGCAAAGTGTTAAAACACCATAAAGCCAATCACTGGTCTCACTCTGGCTGCTGCATTTGTCATCAGTGGCAGAGGCTGAGTTTGGATCTGGGTGGAAGAAGGGAAAGGATTGCCTGAGATGGAAACTACAAGACCCGGAGCTGGTCTTTAGGATGTGTGTTTGTTTGTTGGAGCACAGCTGGGACCCAGCCAACTCCAGAGGGACCAGAACTTGTCAGCAAGTAGGAGATGTGATTTACATGAGCATGCAGCCACCTGCACGTGCTCTCACACAAAGCACACGCTCACATCTAGGAAGCGTCTCTCCAGTGGGAGAAGGGACATGACTGCGCTGGAAGGAAACCACCTGCATCAAGTAATGGTTTGGTGTTATTTACTTGACCTCTCCAGAGCAACAAGGAGAATAAAGCAACAGATTTAAGGTCTTTGGGCCACATTGCATTTCCTGGTCTTTTCCTAGCTCAGGCAGCAGTTGAGCACTAAGTGGAGGATTAATGCTCCAATTAAAGTCATTTTTCTCATCGTTTAGTCAGGATTCTGAAACTACTTATAACCCTTTTACACAAGACTCACTCCACTGTGGAAATTTGCTTGTGATCCAGTCTATTAGATGTTTTACATCAGTTCTGTTGGAGAGGCTGAAGTTGCAGGGCTGGCACGGACTGCATGCACTACCATAAAGCAGGGGGAGGTATGGCTGAGGACAGCTGACTTGCCTTAAGTCAACCCCAAAACATTTCCTATGAGGTTTTTGACAAAATTAGAACTAAAAATTATCTCATTCTCAAGCAAAGAAAATATTTCAGGTCCTTTTCAAGTTTTTTCCTAAAATCACTGTGACAGAAATTTCAAAACACACATTTTTGGAACTAATTATTGTCTTCAATTACTGTTTTTTTAAAGCAAGTTTGGATTTGTGGGGAATAATTTTTGAGTTGGCTCATTTAATTGTTTGTTTGGTTTCTGTTGACGTGCATCTCTGCCTTCTACAGGAAACAATGGTTGGTTTTAGTACACAAAAGCTTTTGCCTTCAGAAATAAAGATGTGCGTTGCAGAATTCAGTCAGAAAGACCTTTGCCTATGTGGGCTTAGTGATACACAGAGCAAATTCCCTCCCCAAAAAGTAACATTACATTTCCGATAGAGGGTTAAACTCTTTTTTAACTGAACAGTTAATGGACTTGAGCACTAATGGGCATGGCTTGCTAAGAGCACTGGGACTTTGTAAAGGGGAATCATTCTCTGTAGAGAATTTTTCAACATTTTAATATTACATTTCTTTTTAATTTAAAATAAACTCCTCGTGTTTATCCTGACAAAGCGATTGATCCTGACTTCTTGGACAACCAGGCGCACAGGCATGGAAGCTCAGGGAAGAAATGACTAATGGTGTTCTGGCCTCTTTGTCTCCTTTCCTACCCAGCAGGAAACATCCAAACTTTTGACCAAAAATGTTTTAACATTTTCTAGTTCTTGATTCCTTGTCAGCAGCAGTCCTGTTGTGCTTCCCAGGATCTGGTTCCCATCGGACCACAGCATCTTGCAAGTCTAGTTTCCAGTGGAAATCTCGTCATTAGAGGTTAATTGTAATCTGCTTGGAGTTTGTCACACCTGAACCAAAACCTGATCCATCCCAGCAAAAATGTTTGAATTACTATGAATCAGCTTTTTCAACTGGGAAAATAAACAAACATTCACTGTGAAGTTTTCAGCCAGCTTTACTGAAAACCAACCTTAAAATAGACTGTTGTGTCTTTCTACCTGGAAAATTTGGCAGATATTAATGGAATACGTGACAGATCCTGGTTTATATTTCCAAAAGTGGTTGGTAATCTTGGTCTAAGATAAAAACTTGGACTAGATGAAAACATTACAGAAATTGGCTGAAAACAGGAGAAGAACTAGGAAAATAGAAGCAGAACAAAATTACTGAAACCCATGAGTTACTAAAAGAGACATTTCTTCTGCGTGCAACCTTAGTTGTATTCTCTCTAAATGACAAGTCATACTATTAATAACACAGATTATGCACTGATTTTTTACAGGAGCTACCCATTACCTGCAGACTTGTTCACATGAATACAAAGCCTGTGATCCTCAGAACCATAGAAAGTTTCAAGTAGTTATTTTTGGATGTTCAATTGCAGATACCCTGAAGGGACTTGATTTCCTGAGAAGGTGCTCAGCATTTAAGAAAATTAGATTCTTCTGAGATGCTGAAAACTTGGCTTTACCCTTTCCACCCTGAACTGTAGTTTTCAAGATGCATGGAAAAGCTTAAACCAGCTAGCGTAAGGTGATAGCCACTGGACATAACTGAAAAGGGTACCTAAAGCTATATGAAAATTACTAAAACTTTTTCCTTTCCAGCTCCAAACTCCCGATGGGCTGAATCACATCTGAAGAGTGTTAACCCTTAAGACCATCTTTAGTAGCAATCTGAATCCCCGCTGAGGTAGTGCCTGATTTGTGGGTTTGCACAGTGAATGGATGAGACTGAACGGCTGCTTGGCAGAGTTTTGCTTTGCTTTCTCAGGGGTGGACCAGGAAGTCAGCCTGATGAGGGGTGCAGGATTTCATCCTGTAAAACGTCTGCCTGGCTGTGACTACCAGCGTCTCTGGGTTTAATAAACAAAATCCTCAATGATTCAGTTTGTTCTAGTCCTGGACACTCACCATGTCTGCAAAAGAATGTCAGAAATGCTGCTGGGAGCAAACTGGCACTTGTAACAATACAGGTATTCACTGGGGTATCACACAGCAGCAGAGCCCTGGCACGGGGATGATCATTTCTGCTTCACGACTCACCAAGTGCAAACCTATCCAGGCCATGACGTTTTGAAAGCCCTGTCTCATTCCACATCTCTTACCGAGATTTATGACAATTAGCTGCCGAATCCATAATTAGCAAGTGGTAACAGATCAGCAGATATATCCAGTTCTGGTGACACCTCTGACAGATTGACGTCTACTCCCCAAAATCCCTGCAAGGCTTCATGTTTTCCCTGTGACCACTCTCAGAGAGTTTTGGCAAGGTTGTCTCAGTGGGGAGGAGATGGAGGGCTGGGGAGGAACAAGTTCTCACAAGCATGACAGGACCCATGCATAACCATTTGGCTTTGCAATTAAAAACATGTTCTGTCTTCCTCTGCGTCACCAAGGAGAGCGTATAAGTAACAGTTGCTCTGCAAAGTGCCTTGAATTCAAACAAACAGTAAGGTTTGGGTTTCTATACATGGGGTTTTGTTCGCTGGGAGAAAGGGGGTCTTTTTTTCCCTTCCCAATAAAGAATTTCAGAAACCTTTTGGGGAAGAAGAGAGGAAGAGGTGGGAGAAAGAGGGGTTGTAGTTGCATTTGCACAGGGCCCCCTTCCAAAATCAAAGGATTTATAATTCCTTAACTGCTGCCCTAAACAGAATCCAAAGTCTTCCTTCTGTGTCAGCTTCAAATGGTACCTTCACTCTTTCTAGGCAAAGTCTCCCAGATTTGTGACACAGGTTTTTTCCAACATCAACCCTGGATTTTAGGTTTCTATATGCCTCATATCTCAATGTATCCCTCATTGGCAGATGCTAACTGCATACATGTTTCTCCTTTGCAGCTTTAACTGAGCACTTTCATTTCTCAAGCCTTACTGGACATTGCATTTAAAACCATCAAAGCATTGTATTTATGCAGTGCATCACTAGGGAATAAAAAGATATGAAGGCAGGGTTTAGGTTAGGTCTTGTGTACAAAGTTAATCAGGGAGTGTGTGATTGAGCCCATATCACCTGAATTTCAACCTGGCTGGCTCTCATTGCCTGACTGACAAGAACCACATTCAGATCACCTTCTGTGAATTTGTAACAGAAACACAGCTGCTTATTGCATTGATTGTATTGGAAGCCTGATTTGCCTGTAATTGCTCTGACCCAATATGCCATTCTTGTCTGCAGGACAAAATGATTGATGCGTAATCTGAATCCAGACCCGTGTCACCTCCTTTAATGACACTTTCTGTTTTGTTTTATTTCTCATTTACAAACACACCTATTGCAGGATGACAGCTATTTGCACAAAAGGCAACTTCAGAAGCCTCTTGCAGTGGCAGGGGGGACATACTGGTGCTTCAAACTGGTACCTGGCAAGATTCATCTGTGGCTGCAAGACGGCCTGAGAAAGAAATATACAGGTTAATGACTTTTTAGTTGGAGGGGGTATGTTTTATGTTAACGTAGCTGCTGGAGGAAGAGACCTTGGGAAATTGCCAAACAATGATTTTTTTTGGCAGAACTAATACAGACAAAACTCTCTGCCCAAGAGTGGTCGCAGTTCCGTCAGTCTGTGCTGGAGGAACTCAGTGGTGAATCCTAACTCATTTTTAGGTTAGCTTTTACTAATCTACATTTTGCCAATATAGATAAATAAATAGGACAGACAGAAAGATACCACAGGAGAAAAAGAAGAAAAAAAACCCAACCAAATTAACAGGAAAGAAAGAGTAAACCATTACTCTTTCATCAAGTGGAAAACAATCGTCTGTTTTCTGTTTGTTTTTGTTTCATTTTCTGCTCTCTTGTGCTACAGTAAGCCACATGAGGCTTGGATAGTCCTTCGTTACGACTGTGCCTCATTTCTTAAGTGTGCCAGGGCCAGGACTGATTTGTATCCCCAGTGCCAAGTGGTA
Source organism: Psittacus erithacus (assembly GCA_009867235.2). Taxonomy (NCBI): domain Eukaryota; kingdom Metazoa; phylum Chordata; class Aves; order Psittaciformes; family Psittacidae; genus Psittacus; species Psittacus erithacus. The sequence goes on along the minus strand of WYDI02023740.1, from coordinate 10,751 downwards.
CAGGCTAGCTTCCTTACTCTTTTGTGCAGAAGATTCTTCTTGAGTCCAGTCTAAAACCAAGTCAGGCAATTAGGTGGCAATTCAACAGCGAGGACAATTGTCAAGCAGTGCTTGATCTGAGTGTGTGCCCTTCATTTGTTTAGAAGCACAAAGGTCTAAACCTATATGTCAGCACCAAAAAAGCTTCCACATGCTTTTTGATCTTGCCGTATGCCTGCAGGATGCTGTGGATATACACAGCAGTCGCTGTCTTTATCCAGCAGCAATGTGAGTCTAGATGAAGATCCACAAAGGTATTTAGGGGTGCATTTGTTTTCAAAGGACCCTGGTCTCAGTATTTTCGGACCCCTTGGCCCCACTGCACCTTCTGAACACTGAAAATTCTGAGTCACTGTCACCACTGTTTCTGTAAGGAAAAAAACAACATGTCTAAATACTTTTGCAGACCTGGGACTTGAGAGCCCAAGTTGAGCTGCTCCGTTTGACAGCCTTGTCCTTGCTTCTGCTTAGAGACTAATCCAGAAAAAGAAACTGGTTTCATGGCTCCTTATAAATAACAAGTAGAAAAAAAATCACATTCTGTAGCAGGAAGTCTATATATCAAAACCAAGACAGCATGTAATTCAGTAATAAGTTGTCCAGGCGATCTCTTAGTGGTCTGTAGCAGCTTACGACATGTTACAGGCTGTTGCAAGCTCTGTGTTTTCTAGTGATGGAGCTTTTCTCACCCATCTTCTTCCTTTGCCTTTATACATATTTATTTCCTTATCATAGTCAAACCTGACTGAAATGACCCACCAAAATGCAATTTTTCCATTTTGCAAAGAATTTTATTTTACAGAAACAACCACTGGTTTGTTAAAGGAGTTGTTTGCAAGATGACTAGATTAGATTAATTAGTTAATGTTTGTAAAGTACTTTGAAGATTAAGAACACTATATAAGTGTTAAGTATTATTGTTATTATAATAGATAGAGAAGGTAGATAGCTAGATAGGTAAAGAGATACAGCAGTCAGATAACAATAATTATAATACTTAGCATTTCTATAGGGCTTTACATCTTTTGAGTGTTTTACAAATATTAACTAATTAATAGAGTTAAGCAGACGGATAGTAGATAAAATAGTAGGTAGATTGATAGATAGGAGCAGATTTTGCCTTTGGATATATGAATAGTAAAGTCAATGGAAGTTGAATCCAATTGATGAGGGCAAAATCTGGTCCATAGACAAATTTAAAGGCAGATTAGCTAGTTTTTCAAGTGTTGGGTTGGGTTTTTTCCACAGTTTGTCTTCATAATGAGTGGATTCACTGTGGGAACAGAAAGTATAGCAGAATGTTGAAATGAATGTATCAAACTTGTCAAACTTTACAGTGACATATTATGGAATTAAAGCACATTGTTAAGATTAGTCACTTAAGAGTGTCAGTGACTCAGCTTTGCCACATCTGAAATGATACTTCATGCCTTTAGGAGGCACCTTCATGTTGCTGGATGAAATGGCGTTATCAGCGTGCTCCTGTACATCCTGATTATTCACGCCTTGATGAAAACGCAGGAGTATGATCTACTGTCTGAGAAAAAAATAGGAGTTAGAGCTAGATGTAAGGCTATTTTAGTTTAATTAAATAAATCTGATATTTATTAAAATAAAGAAGAAAAGTTATATAAAGATGCAGAGAATGGATAAGACACTTATTTTCCTTAAAGTTCTCTCTTCTTGAACACTGATGTTTCCAGAACAACTTAGCCTTAAAGCTGTACAGGTCTGCAGGACACTAACTGCTGCTTGTTGAAATGAGGTTCAAGTCCTGGCTTCCTTTGAGATCCATCAAGGGGTCCTAAAGCCTCTGATACCTCTGTGGTACATAAAGGAGGGGAAGAAGAGAGACATCAACTGAGGGTGAATACATTTAGAGTACAGCTGTACTGGTGTCATTCTGCCATTGAGTTAACTTTTCTGCGGGCTTGTAATAATGACTCCAGACACTGGCTGGTGCACCGATGATGCTGTTGCATCTGGGGTAGTATCACTACACAACGTCGCTCTCTGCTATTAGGTCAGGACTCAGCCGCTCTGAATTGTCTCCCATGGATGCAACTGGCATTTTACTTCTGCAAAACTTTTCTGCCACTGGGTATATGCAGAATCATCTCAAGTCTTCAGGGCAATCAGAACCACAGACCACAAATAGATCTTGATGAAATAGTAAAACACAGGAGAAGAAGCCATCTTACTTAATTCTTGACAGCTATGGTTTAGAAACCTACATCTGAGCTTGACACTTTAGATTTCCTTAAACAGCCAATAGAGCAAGAAGCGATTAAAAGATAAGTTTCATCTGCTTTGTATTTATGTTTACATTAGGATAAGATGAACCACTGCCTAGAAAGTCTTGTTTCTCTTCATTGACTGTCAGAGAAGCCCAGGTGATTATCTCAGATGAGGCCAACTCTGTTGTAGATATTTCAAGTGCAACAAGACAAAATCCGTTGTGTTGGGTTGACCGTGGTTGGCTGTCAAGCGATCAGCAAGCTGCTCTGTCACTCTCCTTTCTCAATAGGACAAGGGGAGAAAATACAATGAAAACCTTGGGTCAGGGTAAGGGCAAGGACATGCCTTACCAATTATAGCCATGGACAAAACAGATTCAACTTAGTGAAATTATTTTATCTCTAATTAATCAGAGTACGATAATGAGAAATAAGAACAGAACTAAAACCACCTGCCCCTCTTCTTTCCAGGTTCAGCTTCATCCCTACAACTCTTCTATCTCCTCCCTCAAAGTGGTGCAGGGGGAAGCAAAAAGGGGTATAGTATCCCTTGATGTACATTCCTTCATGAACTTCTCCAGTGCAGGGCCTTCTCATGGGCTGCAGATCTTCACGGACTGCTCCAGCATGGATCCTTTTCACAGGGTACAGTCCTTCAGGAATGGACTGCTCATGTGTTGATCCCAAAGAAATTTACTTGAAAGCTTGCTCCTCCATGAGCTCCTCTCCTCGTACTGTAGGTCTTACCAATTGCTTTCTCCAGCATGGGTTCTCCATAGGCTTCACCTTTCTTCAGGACACATCCGCCTGCATGGGGTCCTCAATAGGCTGCAGATGGACATCTGCTCCACTGTTATAACTTCCATAGGCTGCAAGGGCACAACCTGTGTCTTCTCAATGTGTTATAAGGAGAATCTCCATTTTGGCACCTGGAGCACCTCCTCTCCTCTTTCTTCACTGACCTTGGTGCCTGCAAAGTTGTCTTTCTCATATTTTTTCCCTTCTTTTCTCCCACCTTCTGTACAGCATAGTTTTACCCTTTCTTAAATATGTTGATGCAAAGGTGCTACCAATGTCACTGATGGACTCAGCCATCAGCTGGGACTGGCTCTGTCCAACATGAGGGCAGCTTCTGGTGTTCACATGGAAGCCTCCCCTGCAGTCCCTCTGCTACCGAAACCTTGTCACCTAAACTCAGTAAATCCACACTAAACGTTCCTCTTCCCACTTCATCTGCAAGATCTAGCTAGTGGATTTTCCTAAACACACCTGCCCAAGCAGTCTCACAAGGATTGATAGTGAGGTTTCTTGGAAATTAGCGGGAAGGTCATCAACCAAAAGGCAAGACGTGAGTCCACATGCTGGTCTTTACTATTTTTACAGAGATAACAACACCGGCGTGTACCTGCTCTTCTCTGGTGAGTGTGAGACACAGGTACATCATGTTTAGAGGCCAGAAAGATACAAGATCAAGAATATATCTTATCTGCCTCCTTATCCCTGACAAAGCCCCTGTACAATGAAGTTAGCAACAACATACATTTCGTTTCAGTAGCACAATCTACCAGTGGTGTGAAAGTTACTATTATGAAGCAAGCGCAGAAAGCAATAAGGCATCCATCTGACTCAGCCTAAAAAAGGCAACATTCAAATACTGTACAGAACAAACATTGTACAGAACAAATGCACCATTCATCAGCACAACTCTTAGATCATCTAAAGAAGCATAAAAAATTAAGCAGGCAAGCAAGAGCAAGAAATGGTGGAAATGGCCTTCTTGTACCACAGATGGACAGCACACACCTTGGTAATTAAAACACATAGCTTTCTTCTCAAGGAACTTGAACACAAGTCTTAAGTTATGGGTGAATATTCACAGTGCAATGTTCCAAGACAGACCTGTCTGAAGTTCTCTTGTTGGAGCAGTTTTATCTGTATGCCATATTTCATTCTTTCCCATGTCACGAGGAGAATGACTTTCTAGTTCAGTGGTTAGTGTGTTCACCTGGAAGGGGAAGTCCTCAGTTCCTGTGCCTGCTTCTAGTAATGTTTCTGTATTTTTCATTTAAGTATTCATTGATGTGGAAAATGGAAGCCAGGCCTCTGCTCCCAAATGAAAGACTATACCACTAAGGTACAGAGTCATTTGCATAGGCTTGCCATCTTCCTGTTCCCATGAATATTTAATTAACCTATGCAAAGTGAAATGGTTTCAATATGAGGAACTGAGAAAGCCCTGCCCTAGAATATTCTTTAACATAGTGGTTAGAGCAGTCAGGGAAGTGGAGAGACAAGTTCAAATCCCCTTAAGCGGAAGAGGGAACTGAACCTGGATCTTCCAGAGCTTGGTGGATATTCACACCAATGTTATGGGTGAGAAAAAGTAACATCTCTGCTTCCTTTTCTTACCTCAGCTAATGGGACGCCCTGCCAAAATGCTTATCATACTGAAAGATCACTGAATGTGACTGATACAATCTTTATTAGAAAACAAATGATTTCACGATGAACTTTGAAAGAAATGGAATAAATAACGTGACAACAAAATGGCTTACCACAAGGGAGCATACTCACACTTGCATTATTTGTGACCTACGTAAACCATCTACCTCTCTGTAATGACAGAGAAAGAAAAAAGTTGTCAAAATTTAGGCCTGTAATTCAAGGACCTGGCCCAAACAAAGCCATGCCAATATCAGCATTCCAGCAGATCGCAGAATATCATATGAAGAATTGGTGAAATATCCCCATAGGTATGATGCTACTAAGTCTCTTCTCTAAAGTCCAAGGCCCAATAGACAGAACATACCAATCCCAAGACATGTGACTCAGAATCCAGATAGCTTGGAACTGGCATTGGACTACTTGTTTTCCCTCAGGGCACAGATAGAAAAGACAAAGTCTAAGGTTAACCTATAGCATAAATAACTGAAGAAACACATGAATTCCAAACTGAAGGTCAGCTCTGCAATGCTGTGAACCACAGCACTTGCATTCTGTTATCTGGTAGGTAAATATTTATGCTACACATTAGAAAGCACTGATATATCAGTACCTATGAAGAGGTTAGATATCCTGTGGAATGAAAGTGGCTGATTTTTTTATGCATGCCTTAGGCCAGCTGAGGGAAGCAACCTGGATCTCCTAGCTTGGATCACCTGACTGGGGAGTGGATGAAAAAAAAGAAAGAGGAAGAAAAACCCCAAGCAAAACAAAAACAAAAACAAAGACAAACAAAATCCTCAAACAAATAAAAATAACCCCAAAAAAACAAAAAGAAAACCCCAGAAAACCCCAAAAAACCAAACAAAACAAAACCAACAACAAAAAAGAAAAACAAAAACAAAAAAAAAAAAAGGCAAAAAAAATAAAACAAACAAAAAAAACCAAACCACAAAACCAGGAAGACAAGAGAGGGGGAAAGAAGAAAAAGAAGAAACAAGTTTTGAAGCAATGCCATTAAATGCCCAAAGTCATTCCATTGGTAAGATTCAATTAGTAATATGCCTGTTCCCAAGTCCAGCAAATGTCAGACAGATCTGGCTAATAAACTTCTATTCCCTGCTAGTTTCAATTATTAAGAAAAAAACACCCGCATCACTTTCCACTCTTCCTTCCATTTCAGATCACTCTGAAAGTGAAAAAGAAAAAAGCAAAACCTACACTCAATTTTGATAATTTTCAATGAGAATGTCGCTTGTTGACAAAAATCTCTGCATATATTCAATAATCTGAATGGGTATCACTTTAAGTTGATGACAACCTCTCCGGTGGCTGCAGCACACTGTCTCAGCTCAGGAGATCTTTAGGTGAGAATGTCTTCATGTCCAGTCACCCTGTAACGTTAAGACAGATTAAATGCAGAGCAGTGCAAAAAAACCCCCTGCAGACAGACCCATCTTTGTCAATCCCAGCCCAAACTTTCCTGAGGTATTTTACAGCAGGCATTCTTGGAGTGCGAGCATGGACTTGCACAAATACGGATCCTGACTGTTTAGATTATGAGCTCTCTGGGGCAATGACTTTCTCTTCTGATGTACGCATCTACTTCATAGCACCAGTCCTGCCGTAATAATGTTAATGGTAACAGTAACAATAGCAATAATAATAATACAAATAATAATAAATTCATCCAGGATGCTGCATAGAAGAGCTGAAGGGCAGCAGGTGTGTTAGGGAAGTAATAGAATACATCAAAATCCTATGCAGTGAGCACATGAGCATGTGATATCAAAGACACTACCTATAAAATTAATTTGCCAGTGACACTGCCTTGCCTACCATCCTTGGGCGTTGTGAGAATTAATTAATGCTTGCAAATCGCCTTGAGAACTTCAGAGGGAAGACGCTTTATGCATGCAAAGCCCTGCTGCCTTTCCCTGGTGTCTGCTGCACACCTGTGCCCATTGCATCATGTGCCTCCTCTGTCTGGTCGCAGAGTGCTTTGCCGCGTACATATGGCCTCAGTGTGATTGATGGCTGGATGCGGGTGCCGACGCATTGAGCTCTCCCCTGTCAGTGAGGAGCTTGCCCACACATGTCCGTGCACCATCAGCCTCTTTCCTCCGGCGCAGTTGACAGGTTTCCCAAAACAATGATTACTTTTGCCCAGAAACAAACCTCCATCCTGACGCCTTTCCTAGCTGGCATCTTGTAGGATGAGGGCTCTTTTTGTAGGGGCCTGTTTCCCACCTCCCAGAGCCCTCATGAAACCTCATTCCTTCGCATTTGTAAACAAGAGGCTGACATGAAAGTGCAAGGAGAGAGTGGAGCACACTCTTTGTTTATGATCCCTATTAGAAATAATTGCAGCTGTGCAAGATGTCCAGTTTGTACCGCAAAGGTCACCACATCCCCTCAAGGAAGGATGGCAGAGCTGGAGGCGTGAGCAAGAAGAACAAGGTGAGGCTTCTCCACCTTCAAAGTGGCCAACTCTAATCTTGGAAGACCTAAGCATGCCCAGAGGCCATGGCAGCTGCCCTGAAGGGTGCATTTTGTCTACAACCCCAGTGCTGAGGGGATTCTGACTTGCCAAATTCTTCTTCTATTGAAAATGAGTCCTGCTTACAGCAAATAATTATTTGCAATGAAGCAAAATGCTTCTTTAAATGCCTTCTTCTTCTCTTTATATATTTAATGTATTGTTTTAAAGTATTAGCATCACTTGTTTGAGTGGAAGTTTTTTAATGTACATATTTAGGCTCAATTTCCAAGTCATCCTAGACGCCTCTATCACAGTAAACCAGCTATGCCTACTTCTGCCTCAAAAAGAAGGGGTGAAAGATTGCTGTTTACAAGCACTGCTCCCTTCTCATGACTATAGAGATATGCCGTAGCTCTGTACAGGCTGGAAAACAGTATCCTTCTGTTGCTGGGTGATTTTAAGCAGCAAACACTGGCAGTCATCTGTCTTGCCCTGTTCCAGTTCCACTCAGCAGTGCGCTTCAGTGCATGGAGGGGAGGGAAAAAGGGGCAGAAGAGGATGTTGGAAGGCATCAAGACTCCTTTCCTATTCCACCACCCCCATTCCTAATTGAGTAAGAAATGGTGAAATCACCCCATAGACCTTCAGCCTTTTCTAGCACTGTAAAGAAGTGAAACCCAGAATTCATCACTGCTGAATCTGAAGCACTCAGATTCATACATTCAGAATCTATTGTATGCCTAATATGAGATGTATTATGTTGCCCTTAATCTCAGGTTTTGTTCACAGAACACTATGAGATCAGATGTCAGCATATGGCCACATGAAGAACCAGAAATTATCTCTCAGTGCTGCACACAAACTTCTCCTAGCCCATGACAAAAGACTTCCTTTTGGGAACCCCTTCTTTGACCAAAGCCTTCATACACAGGTCACCTTCTCATAAGAATCAAATTATTTTTGATAATCAAAGATTTCGTATGGTCACACTGATGAGGAAACTGATCTGTGACAGTTTCCTTTAATGGTTGCTTTCAGTCAAGTGCTTTCAAAGTTAGTGTAGAAGTCTGAAGTCAAGTAAGCAGGTTTCGGCTTCTTCTACTACTGCTGAAGATTTGTCTTTTCTGAGTAGTGTGCTCCAAAATAATTTTGTGTGAAACGAGAAATAATATAATTTCCTTTTTTCAGAAATCAAAATATTTCTTTTGGGTTTGCTGATTCTCAGACGAAAGGTCTTGGTCTTTCTTTTTTTCCCCTGCAGAAAAGCTAACATTTGCAGAAAACTTCAGTTTCCATTGAGCAATGATTCTGAAGGATAATTAGAATTTAATTTCTCTGACCAGCATCCTCAGAGGCATTCAGATGCCTTCTGCTTCACCAGTCCTGTTTCACACAAACAGAAGTAATAATCTTTTCCTGGTCTATCCAGATGCTGAAAAGCTGAGTCCTTTTAAAACTGTGCTGAGCTTCTACAGTGGTTAGTCAGTGCCCTAAAGGAAGAACCATTAGCAATCTCCCTTTGGCTTTCCCTTCCACCCCATCTCCTCCTTTTCCTTGCTTTGCATGGGTGCTGGGTTCTGCCTCCTCTGAAGAACTTCAGCTGAGCCCATTCCATACCCACAGGCAACTAATAAAGGTCAATCTCAGATATAATGAAAGGGGACAATGAGTTTGCTCTGGCCGCTCCTAGTTTCCCCCACTGCTTCTCACGAGCTCTGCAGGTTCTTCTGGTTCCTCCGCCAGGCCTAATGTTAGGGGGAGGCTGTTCCCACCACCATCCCCAGCTGTTCTTCAATAGTCATGTCCTTTGAAGATGCGCATACTTATCATGTTGTTTCAAAATACCAAAGGTCACATTACCTTTCCTTTTCCCTTCCTGCTGAAAAGCAAGGGCAGCAGCAATTACTGAGTAAACAAGAAAGAACGGGTTTGCAGAGTGCTGTAGTGAAGCTCTAAGGGACCAGACTGGCCTGTTGCAGCCAGAACTTCCTTCTACCCAGCTCATCATGCAAAAGCCTCATGGACAGGAAAGTGGCCCTAGCACAAGGCATTCTCCTTACTGTGCTTGCCTTTTTGCCACAGGAAGTCTGGTTAGATATCCAGAAAAGGACATTCGTGAGGCAATAAAACACTCACGTTTTCCTGCATCTGTTTCCCAAAATTCTGTGTTGGAGTGATGGAACTCCAGCCATCAGCTTAAACCTTAGGAGGCACTGCAAATCACACGTCTGAGATTGTGGGGAATAAACATAAAGGTAAACCATAGACCACCCCAAATTCTTGATGAACCCCTGCCAAAACAGAAAGCAGAGATGTCTCAGATTCCTCCTTTTCCACCCTACTATGCAACAAGGCTTCTACTTACTCTTTCTGTGATTTCTATGAGTTATGTTGGCCCTGAAGAATAAGAACTGCAGATCTGCCCAGTAATTGTGTCATGTAAATAGTAGGTCTACTTCTCTCCCTCCATCTCACCTAGCTACAGGCTGGGTAGAACTGGGCCCTTAAGAAACACTTTTATGGAACTTCAGAAAAGCAGGTGGTCTGATGCACAGAAAGTACATTAACACTAATGAAGATAAAGAATTTCACAGAAAGATAATTGTTTGCCTAGCAGCTGAATTTATTTTCATTCCCAAGTTGCAATTAACTGAAAAGTTGCACTTTTAAAATGCAATCTGCTTTTCCCTCCTTTTTTTCTTGCCTAATAAGCAAAGCAAGAAGTTGATTCATTTCTATCTGCAAGGTAAAAACGTATCGTTTTACCCACACCTGATTTGAGCACACGAATTTTACTGAAATGAGTAAAAGAGCGATAAACAGCTGGAGAAACCTGAGAAGAAAATTCCCATTCACCAGAATCTTGCATGTCTGGGGGAAAAAGAACAAAAAGAGAAAATCAAAACGGGACTTTCCCACTGAGGTGTCAGTGTGAGGAGTCAGCCATGGACAAGCACGATTCTATCTTGAGATGCTGGGCAGCGAAGGCTCTTTTTCCAACAGCATGGAAGAGTGAGCAAGTTCCATGAACCCAGATGCTGGTGCTATGATTTACTTTCTGTATGTGTGTAATGTTTAGTAGATGTAAACTTAGCCTAGGAGTCACACCAAACTTAAGCATGCCAAAAACCAAAACTGGTTTCAGATTGCTGAGTGTTGCACAAAAGAACAAAGAAACACAGAACAAAAAGGAAGTGTCTCCTCCAGAACGTTTGCAATCAAAGCAGAAGACAGGTAAGGATAAGAAGTCATTCCTTCTGGATACAGAAAGGGCAGGAAAAGGAATGGACAGGGCAATCAAGGATAATGGTCAGTTGTGTCATGAGAACAGCACATAAGCCATGTCAAGTTCTTGTACGTGTCTCTAATGCATGAATAGATTTTGCCAAATGAGGAGTAGGTACTCTGTGGTGTATCAAAATCAGAGAGATTCTTTTGATAGGGACAGAATTACAGCCAGATGAACACAGAAACATAGAATCATAGAATAGTTTGGGTTGGAAAGGACCTTAAGATCATCCAGTTCCAACCCCCTGCCATGGGCAGGGACA
>WYDI02023739.1:37637-55579 GCA_009867235.2 Psittacus erithacus | reverse complement strand
TACCCCCCCCCCCGCCAACAACCTGTCTTCCCCCCCTCCTCCAACCTGTCCTTCCACCCCCCCGCTCCCGGAGGGATGGGGAGGAGAATCAAAACAATGCAACTCCCACCGGTTGATATAAGGACAGTCCAGTAACTAAAGTATAACACAAATCACTGCTGCTACCACCAGTAATAACAAAGATAAGGGAAATAACAAGGGAAGAGAATACAATCACCACTCGCCGATTGAGCAGAGACAGCTAGCCCTTCCGGGTATCTCCCAGTTCACATCCTGGACATGACGTGCTATGGTATGGAATACCTCTTTGGCCAGTTTGGGTAGGGTGTCCTGCCCCTGCTTCCTCCCGGCTTTCCCTCCTCCCAGGGCAGAGCACGAGGCTCAGAAAGTTCTTGATAAGTGTAAACATTCTAAGCAGTAGCTACAAACATCGGTATTATCAGTACTGCTCCCAGACTAAGAATCATAAACACAGCACTGCACCAGCCACTAAGAAGGATAAAAATGACTGCTACTGCTGAATCCAGGACAATATTGACTTACCAAATTAGAAATAATGCATACAGATGCCTTTTGGGAAATATATCTAGTATCCATTGTTGATGCTTCAGTATCAGAGTAAGCAATTATAGTATACTGGCACAAACAACACTGACTAAATCTCTTCAACAGCTGCAAAAGGAGACATGGTGGCTATTTCTTTCTCTAGCTGTTAAGCTACTAATGTAATGGTTACAGAACAAATACAAGACTTTCTTCCACAAAGTTCTCATTTGAAAACTGCTATTTATCTCTCTGAGATCAAAGCATTAAAAATAACAATAGCACTTGATTTCCTCACAAGATTATTTTAAAGTATAACTCTTCTTCCATGCACTACAAAACCATTAATTCCTTAAGCTTTGCAACACCCTTTTGACAGATGTCCTATGCACAACTATCTGCCTATAGCAGAGAAACCAAAATGTAGACTTTCTGGAACGGACTGAAATTTTAGTACAGGAAGCTCCAAATTTGTGCTTCTGCAGTCTTGGCATATGCAAAAATTGTGTTTTAGGGCAATGTAAAAATAAGACACAAAGAAGTAAATTCACCTATTCAATCTATGATATTTTTTTTTTTCTTTTTAATGAGGCATGGATTCACTGTCTTTAACTGTCTCAGGAAGCAGACAAATAAAAATGATGGAATAGCAGGAAGCAAAACTAACAACATTGGAAAGAATAAATGTAGCTGTTAGCAAATAGTCCCAAGATGCTCATTTGTGGCTATGCAAAATGGCTTTTTTCTTAGAAAGGTTCTCAGTGTCCATACTTTTACCAGCTGCTGCAGTTATGGCTCCTATGCCTATGACTATAATAACCAGGAAAGGTCATGCTGCCTTGACAAAACATTGTACTTGTTATCTACCCTGTGCAGAGGGGCACAAGAAGCTTGAGAGAGCACAGCCAGGAGATCTGACCTGGCCAAAGGGGTATTCCATACTGCAGCACATCATGCCCAGTATATCAACAGGGGAGAGTCATCTGGAAGGAACAGATCACTGCTTGGGAACCGGCTGGGCATCACTAAGTGGGTGGTAAGCAACTGTATAGGGCATCACTTGGGCTTTCTGGGAGAGCAGGGTTTATCCTTTCCTCTGTCTCTTTCCATATTTCCCATTACTATCATATTATTATTATTATAATATTTTACTTTCATTTCAATTATTAAAACTGCTCTTTTCTGAACCCATGGATTTTTACTTTTCTTCCAATCCTCCTCCCCATCCCACTGGGGAGTGAGCAGCTGTGTGGTACTTGGCTGTTGGCTGGTCTTAAACCACAACAAACCCGAAGCACAGCAAAGTCAGGTCACAAGGTATTGTCTAGTGAGGAGGAATCCAGGTTTCACTCATATCACAGGAAGGTTGCAGTTAATTACAAATTAATGTTCTGAAATTAAAAAATTTAATTGATTTCAAGTGGAGTAAGGGAGTTAAGGTTGGTATTCAAACAGAGAGAGAGTATTTAGATTAAGATATCATTAGGCAGGCACATGTTACATTCACCAAATATTAGGAATTTTCACTCTCACAGTATGTGTTAAGGCCACTTGAAGCCTTTAAGACATCTGTTTCCTTCAGCAGAATGGGGAAAAGACTCATAATTTTCAGACAGGGTAACAAAGTATAAATATAAAACTTTCAATATTAATTACAGTAAAAAAGCCCAAACAAAACAATAAAAAGAAAAATTAAAGCTGTATGAAAACATATACTCTCGTGTGATGTATAAAAAATTAATATAGGGCAGTGACTAAAGGATATCTCTCATTGTCTCAATCCAAAATCAAGTTAGTGTTCATGCAGTAATTTGTTTCATGTTCTTCATTACATAAATTATGGTTAAAAGTATAATAAAAATAGTAAAAATATTATTTTTAATAATATAAAGCTTACACTTTATTGAAGATGACTTTAGGTCTAATGGTTTACATCATTAGATTCCAGTGTTGATGTGTTAAGAGATTTTTTGTGAAAACTGCGCAAGATAAATATGTAGGATAATTGAAACAATGATTCTTCGCCTCATACAGTATTTTAGAGATCCAGTGCTTTAATGTCTGCAAACAATTAAAACTATGCCAGAAAAACATACTTTGCAACTGCAGGGTATTCTTGATATATAAGCACAACGTATAAGACAAACAGATTTTCAAAACCATACAGTAATACTGAAGGTATATAAAAATGTAAGGAATACAAATTTATGCTCTGAAATGTGCTTGCTTACTGTTTATGTCTTTAGTGGCCTATAAACATCTGTGCAAAGGATGTTTCTTTGGGTGAACTTTTGGGAAGTGTTTTCTCACTTTAATTTATAGCATTCAAATGCACACATCTGCATGTATATGTGGCATCTGCAATTTCTTCTGGAAATGCCACAATCCGCTTACAAAATATTCATCATCCAATCTTGGAGGAGAATGAGAATTTAATCAGTCTGGTTATTTATTATTATTACTACTATTTCTAATTCTTTATAATGTTTCTTAAATGTGGTGGTGGCTACAAGATCAAATCGTAAGACCTGATTCAATTTCACTCTTATAAATACATAATAAATGTTGTTCCTGCTTCATGGTGTTTGGAATTAAAGCATAAATTCAAAGACAGAAGATGAATACCAACACCTAGATGAGAACTGAAGGAAAATACAGAAGTAAACAGCCAAAGATGTAGCTGTAACGTAGTTTATCTAAAACTCAATTTCTAGGATAACTCCATATGAGATTTTGTGCCATAGCTCAGCAAGTAACATTCAAAAAAAGTAACATTCAAAAACTGTAATCTGTCCAAGAGTAACTCAGTGAATATGTCCATCCTAGTCAGAAGGGTAGTGCAATGTATAAGGACAGATCTGATTTAGCCTTTCAGTACACAGGCCTACAGAGTCTGTGGCTTCACAACTCTTACCTTAGATCAGATTACCTAAGATACACAAAGGCATAGAATGACAGAATAGTTTGGCTGGAAGGGACCTTAAAGCTCATCCAGTTCCAACACCCTCCCACAGGCAGGGACACCTTCCACTAGACCAACCTGGCCTTGAACACGGCCAGGGATGGGGTGGCCACAGCTGCTCTGAGGAACCTGTGACAATGCCTCACCACCCTCATAGGGAAGAACTTCTGCCTAAGATCTCATCTCAAACTCCCCTCTGTCAGGTTAAAGCCATTCCTCCTTGTCCTGTCTCTGTAGGCTCTTGTGTAAAGCCCTTGTCCAGATATCTTTTAAGATCCCTTTCCGTACTGGAAGATTGTTACAAGATCTCCCAAAGCCATGTATTCTCTGGGTTGAACAAGCCCAATGCAAGCATGTTCACTAGCAGTTGAAGCTGCCTACTAAAGAAAACTTTGCATATTTTAACCTGCTTTTAGTTTTGCCTTCAGAATTCCAACTTTATTTGAATCCCAAGGGGGCTGACAGACACATCCACTTTTCATTGTGTTATTTATTAGCAAAATAGGTGGAATCTGCCTTTTTTTTGTAATGTAATATCCTTTTCATCCCAAAGAAGTTATTTGACTATATTGTACGCTGTGATAAATTTAAAGTTTGTCAGCTTAAACAGAAAAATAATAAATATGCCAAAGAAACAGAAAAATCACAGCCTCCTGTCAGGGTGCTAGAGGGAAGGACAGGCTGTTTTAATGTCTGATTGGCTTCATGGAAGCATTTACCAACCCTCAGTTTTGCACATCTTTAAAATAATTAGGAAAAAAACACCAAAGTTACCATTTCTTTACAGATATACAGTACTCAGGCAAAGGATACATTGGCGTCAGCCAAATGAAACCAGTAGCATAGAAAGAATTAAAGAAAAAGAAGTCAGACTCAGCAGAAGAAAAAGCAATAGAAATAATATCAAAAAAGTTACAAGCCAGGAAAAATATGTGATTCATAGTGAAGTTGTCTTTTTTAAGCATTATTGAAGGAATTAGTCCTTACAGTAAGTGATAAGTCACTATAACTTCTTTTGATAAAGATAGAAATCATGTTAAGCAAAAACTATGGGTTTTGGAGCTGGCTGAAATACCATGCATAATTTCATGAGTATAATATACCAAATAGTATGTCACTATTTGATGAGAACATCATCGCTCACTGATTAAGACGACTACCTTAACAACAACTGAGGACTGTGTCTTCTCTTTTTTAAAAAAAGCTTTATTTTTCCCCATTCAGTATCTGTTTCTGTCAATGCTTCTGGTAGGGCGTACTTCAATGTAATTTTTTAAATTAACGATTTGTATTGTAAACTAACTGTAATTTTGTGTACCTTGTTTTGAAAACAACTTGCAAGTATTTATTTATCAATCTAATAGATAATTTTTATATCTAAATAAAAGGGATTCTAAAACATCGTTCACATTGCAGACTTTCAAGGTTGTGTGTTAGGAAAAAATTGGTCCACACAGCTTATGCCAAACACAGATTTGCTGAGGGAGGCTACATAGGATACATCTCAGTGTCTAGACATGGTCATGGTCACAGAAGTTAAAACGGGAGATGAAGATTCTCATCAATTGGGGATGAGTAGGTTACTGCACCCTCTGCAAAATGATCAAAATAGTTTTACCGTATCCAGTAACCATGGCCACCACTGTGTCAATATTTACCTCTGGCAGGAAATTCTCCAATTGGAACGGAAAAGGTACTTCTTTCTCTGATTTTTTTTCCCATCCCTGTGCATCTTATCTAGGCCAGTATATCCTTACACTGAAAATTTTAACACAGACATTAAAAGCTTACAGGTCTTTTCCTGTGTTCGCTTGAAAAGAAAATCTTCAGCTTGGATGGTATTAATAAAGTACAGAATTCATTTTACGTCAATTGCTGAACTTCTCAGTGATGTTCCGTGATTGTCTGCAAATATAGTATTTGTGCCTAATGTGCCGGAAAGAATTACAGTGACCCTCTCAGAACAATATGATCTTGATCCTCTCCCTCTGTTTTGGTTGCAAAGTAGAAGGGACTGAATGGATTATATGAATAACATCCTCAAGCAAATAGACTGGAAATATTTTCCAACTCTTGCCACTGGTTTTTTAAAGGCACATTATTGAAATCTATCAAGAGCTTTCTCAGTCTCAGGCCCGGGATGCTTCTGGGTCATCCTGTGTAGAACTGCCTGGCAAGGAGGCAGTTCCCACTTGTACTCTTGGGGCCAGGGACCTGGGTGTTGATGAACAAATCATGCTCCCCCCAGTACATCCTTGCCTTTTCTACTTGCCTGTTTTGTGAGTCTTCCTTATTTCCCTGCCATTACTTACAGAAATTATATATTTCTCCATCACTAGTCCATTCATTCTCATTTGCACATGTAGGTTTAGTACTTTTGAGTGGGATTAGATTTATATATTAATCTGGAACATCAATTTACATAATTAAATTCTGACTAAGCTTTTTTTTTATCACTGAAGTTTAGGGTAGTCTGTCACTATTCTGTCACGATTTCCTTCCTCAAGCTTCTCTTACTGAAGGGAAAGAAAGATGAAAATAATTTATTTAATTATTTTTCACGTTTTCCTTCTTCACTTTGCATTTTACCTTTTTTTTTTTTTTTTTTGAGTAACAGACTGAATTTTTTTTGTGAGAGATACATTTTAGGGTAGTTGATTTTCCTGGATTCTTCACAGGGCATTTCACATCTTTCTTATAGAAAACATGAGTGAAGACCTAATTTGTATTTCCTGCAATTAGATTTTTTTTCTCCCATACATGCCTTATTGTTTTCGTCACTTTCTCCTTTGTTGAGATCTCTCAGCTAGGATGGCTACAGCAACTTCAGTAACATTAGTGTTACTGAAGATCATGTAGAACTGAGCTTTAGCCATGAAGGTTGAAAAGCGTCCTGGCAAAATAAACCTGCAATTTCTGTAGGAAAATATATGAAAAATTCTAACAGACGTTACCTTGTTTTTAATGTAATAAACTGAGCTCATATTTGAGCTTGCTTTTATAAGGCATGAATGACCAGCAGTTCTGTTGTTTAAAATCCTTTAAGTATGTGAAACTTCTGTGGGCAAAAAAAATTAAAGAAAGGTCCTGTACTGCTGTCTCTCCCACTGTCACTGTTTTCTCAAAAATCTATTGATAGTCTTGCTTTACCTCTTACTCCTACTACCAATGTTTCAGTAGCATCCTCATGTTCCTACTTCCTTTAATACATTTACTTGTGCAAACCAGGTAGTGCAATGGCTCTTTGCAGTATTTGTTTTCATGTATTCCTTCATTATGGAACTCATTTCAGCTACACCATTAAATAACTTCTAAGAGGCAGTATATCCATCACATGGTAAATATGAAGCATTTAATGCAGATCTCAAATCTATCCTTTTGTTCAAATACTAATTTTTATTTTTCCCCTCCCCACGGAGCTTAGAAAATGGAGTATGGCATTCATGACAGTGTAGATTTGTAATAAGAGGAAGGAGAGGAAATAAGAGATCTGAGCATACTGTATTAGCTATTATTCATAAGCTGTTTCTACTTGTCAGATGCTTGTTATGAGGCTGAGAATATTTGGCCAAAGCTGATAAGTTGTCTTAAAGTCACATATCACCACAACAAAGAACAAATTTGATAACTAAAGATATTCATTCCTGTTTCCTGGAACACTCACTCTTCTAAAGAGTCTTCCTCCTGAAGAAAGTTTAATGTTAATTTGTTAATATTCCAAAGACAGAAACCCAGACTATGTCTTCATAAGCATAAAAAATTTCAAAGGAAAGAAAACTACTTCTTCCTGGGATTTTGATCTTGGTTGTCTTTCTGACAGTGTTGCTATTGAGAATAAAGCAAGATTGGGCCCAGGGAAGCATCAATCTCAGTTCAGATTTCTCAGATGCTTTCAGGTAAATGCACATAACACCAAGCTCTTTCCCAACAGGCGTCCCTATGGGGGGCAGAAGAGAGGTCCAGCCCTTCGACTGATCCCAGATGTTTCGACAGAGAGCTTCTTCCCCCAAACATCTCCCTTCCTTTTCACAAATTTATACTATTTCTTTACTTTTAGGTGGAGCTTGAGTTACTCTAGTCATCCATAATCATCAGATTTCACAAGCATAGGAGGAGCTATTACAATTAATTCCAAGAACTCATTAATACCATTCTCCTCCCCTTTGCACCTGCGGACTCTCATCTGGTGGTTTTGGGCCGGGGTCTTCTGGATGAAGTAAGAGGTGTTCCTAGCTATGCACTTTTCACCCTTGACACAGTTTCCCCAGCTGGCAGTCTCGTGTCTTTTAGAAACTAGTTGAAACAAGTTCCTGTCAGACATTTATCTTTTGAGGCAAAAGGGTCCTTGATTTTAAACAATGTGTTTCGGTTACCTGTTCTATTCTGTGTTATAGCTTAACTGGCAAGAACAGAACATACCTGTTCCCTATTCTAAGTTAAGACAATGCATAGTTCGAAGAAAACTCTTTATGACATTATAATGAGCAAAATCCAGCCACAGGACGCAATTTCAACATCACTGCTGGGATAGCAGTTGCAATCCACCTTTCTTGATGGCAACTATGCGGTTATCTTTATTTCTGATAACAGGGATGAGCCATGGTACCTCAGTACCACTCTACTCCCCATTTCAAGGATATCGCACCGCATTCTTACAGACCTTGTCTGTTTCCCTGGGAGCAGCAACTGTGTCTCACCTAGGGAGCAGCAACTATCAAAGCTGTTCTAATATTACAGCCTCTGAGCTGAACTTTGCGAAGCCATATTTCCTCATTTTCCCTAATCTCGGTTATTTTCCTACAGAAATGATAGAGGTTTATAACTCCTTTTATCATTAAAAGGCAAATATCAGCTAAGCCGGCTCCAAAAAACTCAGTCTGTGGATGGATTTTGACCTATCCATCTTCCTCTTCAGGAAAACAACATATGACTTGGGGAAAGTTTGTGCCAAGAGTGTATAACAATTATTAATAACCAGAACCCAAGACTTAGCTACCTTGATATTTATTACTGTTTGTACATGTGCTTTGGAATACCTCCCTTCAGCTTTGGGGTTGCACATACAGAGAGTAATGTCTTGACCTGTTCTACCAATTTTACCATAGAGTTGTAGAAGAATATTCTACAAACTACCCCAAGAATCCTAATACTTATGAACGCTAAAAAGAAGTCCAATCTGTTTTTAAAGGTTATACACATACTTCAGTGTTTATAGATGCATTTCCAGGAAGACCAGGAAAATCTATTGGACCTTACAGATGAATAGGACTGGGCTAGTGAAGGAGATCCTCCCAGGCTTTTCTTGAAACTGACGTGTTTGGGAAGGACAGGGAATAAAGTTTAGGATGTGGAGGGAAAGGCATACTTCTCACAGGAACTGCAGCCATGCTACTGAAATTGTCATACTGAATTTCTCTTGCTACTGACAACTTTGTTGCCAGTTGACAATCAGAAGTGAGTTCAGCCATAATGGTTCGCTGTTTAACATTACTGTACAAGCCCCTTAAGCCACTATTTCACCATTAAGTGCATTTCCACTCAAAATTTTCTTGACTGTCCTTTGCTTCAGTTCTGTTTGCTTCTTTTCATGTTTGTGTTGGGAGACTCAGGCATAAAACTTTGAGCACATATTTTAAGCAAAAATACTGGCAACCCAGCAACATGTCAGGGGAACTATTTTGATCCCAGAGTCTCATGCTCTGTGTTCTGGGGTTTAGGGGTTTGTTTTAACTTGCTGAAATTCACTATGGCTAATTGTCATTGCCACTATTGCATTTAGCATTGGTTTGCTAGTAGCAAATGCCTAAAGCAGTTTGGTTTGGCTGGGGTTTTTTTCCTTTTTTTTTTTTTTTTATGCTCTCCTCCTTCACATTTTGCCTGAGGGTGATAAAGAAAGCAGACTGGTCTTGGCATTTTTTAAGTTACTGCTGCTTCCACAAAAAATCAAAGAAAAATACAAGTACTTTGGATTGACATAGTTCAGGCTCTGTGAAGGACCTTTTTCTCCATACCTTATTCTACACATAATGGGATCCATTCTGTTTGTAGTGAGAATATATATCGCCTTAAGATTGAATAAAGACCTTAATTTTTATGAAGGGACTCTCTATTTCCCATACTCCCAAGGTGGAGGAGGATGGAGGGTTGGGGTTTGGGAGGCTCAGTGAAACTGGCTCTGTAAAACTTGTACAGTACCTTCTGGCTAGAATATTTGGGGAAAAAAAAGAATATAAAAAAGCTCCACAATATCATTTGCAAGCTTTTGCAAGTTCTCAAAGTTACTGTCTTTTTCTGAATATGTCACCTCACTGCCAAGAAGGTGGCTTGCCCCATGTATTCTGCAAAATAATCTTGCCCCGGAAGAGCTGGCAGTCTCTCAGAAAAAACCTCAAGCTCTTTGTTACTTGGCACTGTGTGAAGTTTGAAAGCATGTCTCCGTGATTGTTCCTATCACTGTAAGACAGGAACTATTAAATGCTAGAAGGGATGAAATGCATGTATCTATCACGATTGTGACATCTTTTCTCATTTTTCCCTCCTAGGTAAGAAAATTCTGCAATTAATACTTGGAAAAAAGAAATGCACTGAGAGAAAGAAGTAGCTTTCTCTCCTTTTTTTGTGTGGAGGTTTTGGGGGGGTTTGGGATTTCTTTTTTATTTTTTTTTTTATGCTTGCATTTGTTATCTCAGTTTAGTTCCAGACTACAACAATGTGGGGTTAATAAACTGTATAGTTTCACTATTGTCCTGGGTTCAGCAGTAGCATTTTTTCTCCTTGGTAGCTGGTGCAGTGCTGTGATTTTGACTTTTAGTCTGAAAACAGTGCTAATAACATGTATGTTTCTAGCTACTGCTTTGAATGTTTAGTCTGGCCAAGGACTTTCTGAGTCTCATGCTCTGCCTGGGACGAAGGGAAGCCGGGAGGAAGCAGAGACAGGACACCTGACCCAAGCTGACCAAAGAGGTATTCCATACCACAGCATGTCATGCCCAGGAAGGAACTGGGGGCAGTTACCTGCAAGGGGAGAGCACTGCTGGGATGGGGCTGGGTAGCAGCTGGTGGTGAGTAGTTGTATTCTCTTCTCTTGTTATTTCCTTTATCATTATTATTGGTGGTAGCAGTAGTGGTTTGTGTTATACCTTAGTTACTAAGCTGTTTTTATCTCAACCTGTGAGAGTTGTTTTCTTCTTTATTCTTGTCCCCATCCCTCTGGGAGCTGAGGGAGGAAGGGGGGGGTGGGGGGTGAGTAAGCGGGCTGCGTGGCAGGGCTTAAACCACGACAACTATTCATTATAAAAGGTCTTTCTAGAATCCACTCCTTCTCTTGGATACAGGACAATCTGCTTTGTTCTTTTTCTTTTTTCTCTTTCCAAACAAAATCCTGCATCATCCTAATAAACAGACACTAATTAAGGAGAAAACTGGTAGATTTACTCCAAATGATCTAGTTATGCCTCTGTGTATCCCAATTTATTGGAACTTCTGCTTCCTAGAATGGTTGTACACAAATCAGTGGAAGCATTGACTGACAAGCGGGCAACTTGCAGTTTTTTAGATCAAAAATTACTTTAATACATAACCACCTTTTGATAACAAATATTTTGTATTTGATGATCTGCCTCTGAAAACTACTTCAAACCATCGTTCTTTCAGGTCTGGTCATATGATGGACTTCTTGGAAGCATGGTATTCTACCATCTTCTGGGACAGTAACATCAAGAGAGGTGCCAGGGACTAGATGATCTGAAACAGCTGCTTGAGCATGGGCTACTTTAGGGTAACAGCCAAGGAATATTGGTCTTAGATTATGGGAGCTTCCAGTACATGCATCTTTCTGCATGCGTCTAACCTCGTGTTTTCAAGACTTCAAGGAAATGTTCCTGCTCTTCCAACTCAGAAAGACAGTCTCAGCACTTCCAGAATTCCTCTCCTTCATAGAAATTCAAGTGGCTTTCTAGGACTTCCTGACCTGGATTTCCATAATCCTTACCTTATCTTGTCCCTCATGATTCTGGATATTCTAGACGTATTCTGAAGATCTGTGCAGCCCAGGAGGTTTGTGCAGCTCACTATAAAGTAATGTGAAATTAGAAGTGGAACCAACTCTGATGGTGCTTGGCAATTGACTTACTTCATGTTGAAAAATTCAAAAACAAACAATATGGTTGTTTTCCTCTACAACACTACATTAGCTATAATTGTAAACATAGATGCCTGTTAGTATTAGAAATGGAAGAAAGAAGAATATGAGAAAATCCATATAACTGTATTCATATATTCATGTAATACTGACACCAGTACTGATCCCGGTCTCTCAGTGCTCTCATACATGTAAGTCTACACTTTCCTTACCATGTAAGGTTGTATTCTTTCGATTCTCCTCCCTATCCCTCCGGGAGCTGAGGGAGGAAGTGGGGGAAGTGAGCGAGAGAGGCTGCGTGGTTCTGATTTACGGCATGGCTTAAACCATGACAACATTAGAACCATCACTAGTATTAGTATAAGGATCAACACAAGAACTAGAGCTTGTTATTGTATCCAAACATGGGGAGGAGAACTACAGCATACTTGGAAAGGGAGATGCTAGATAGTCCGTGATTCTCCCTACTGCTGGGTTGTGTTTCCTCCTGCCCTCCTTGAGCACATGCCAGAACACAACACTAATAATATCTGAAAACAGCTAAGCAGATAACAGCCAGACAGGATTCTTCACATCAATAGCTCATCAGTCTCATAATTCTTATGTTTTCTATAGATTTGATTCTTCCCTCATCTACACTGTTTAAATTTGCAATTAATTCCATTCAGTATCAAGTGTCCAAGTCACTAACTTAAATTTTGTCTCTTTTTTCAGGTAACAACAATGATATAGGCATTATCTAAAGAAACATAAATGCAAAGACGGTCTTTTTGCTTACAAGATATTACATAAAGAAACAGACAAAAAAAGATGAATGTAACAGGAAAGAAAGTTAATATTTGAAATTGTTTTATGTTTCTTTGTCAAACCTTTTTTCTTCTCTGTCAAAACAACATGTCAGAAAAGATATTAAGACTATATCGGCTGGAATTGAAAAAAAAGTAAATCTTCGAAAATAATTTCAACATTGAAATAGAAACTGGATGGGCAAAATTGTGAAATTCATGTCAGATAAAAGGGAAAAAACAGTGAGAAGAGAGAAGACAGAGGAGAAGAAGCAGACATCAGGTGGTAATTCAGGTGTGTATTCAGTTTGATCTTTCATTTATGATGAGTCTTCAGTATAACAAGTAGGCTAACAAACATTTTCAAAATCTTGTGTTAGGGAGTCACATCTATGAACTCAAGCTGTTCATACCATTAGTTTTAGAACAGTTTGGAGCATGTAACTTTCTGTCCAAAGCCTTTTAATAGTGAGTACTTGACATCCTTTCTTTCCTAAAGGAAATGTATTTGTAATACATAATTCAAAACCGTAATACATAATTCAAAACCATAATACAAAAGACTGGTACTTCTCTGCTTCTCTGCTTCTTTACAAACAGAATCTGGGAGTAAGGGTTCCCTTTCAGCTAAAGACTATAAAATCTCCCAACCATTTTTTGCCTTTGCAAATATAAAACTACTCCCAGTATTAAACTGAGCTATTTTAAACTTTAAATTATGATTTTAAAAAAGTCATAACACCAAATCACACTCCAGTATAAATTATGATTTTAAAAAGTCGTAACACCAAATCACACTCTAGTATAAACTGCCATAAGTATTCCATAGAAACCACAGAAGAAGAAAAGCCAAAATTGTTTTCATTTTAAGTGGTTTATTTTTAATCAAGCATTTTGCTCTTCTTCATTGGTCTGGAACTTTCTTGAGTCTAGAGCACAGTAAATATAAAACACTGAACGCCCGAGAATTTTTAGTGTTCATAAACACAATAGTTGCAATATTTTATAAAAAAAAAAAAGAAACAACAACACCCTCTAAAGTATACATCTCCTTTCTATGTACTAATAACCAAATGCTAGAATACGTCTTTTGCATCAATAATACCTTTGGCTGATACTAGACATGTTAACTGGAAAAAATTATCTGTATGTAGACTTTGGCACATCATTGTTTTCACATTTCAATTTCTATGGAAGCAGATTTTTGAGTGCTGTGTGATTGCTGCCAGTTCTGCAAACTTTGAAAACTGTAGGGATGCAAGTTTGTCATAAATGACAATGTATTCAGTAGCTGGAAAATCAAAGATGTTTCCAAAGTTGTAAATGTAGAATGGGCACAGGTTAGTCCTGCTAGAATTCTGGTGTTTCTAAGAAAGCCCAGTGAAGCCTACACACCCCAGACATACAGACAAATGATTAAAAGTTTTGCTGCTCTGTACGAAACACCTTTGCTAGAAGATACTCTTACATGCTTCAGTGCAAAATCTGAAAATGAAAAAATCACAAGGTGACTGTTGCTCAGGTGGTTTTACAATAATATACAAAGTAAATTAGCTTAGTCTTATTTCATGAAGGATTGCAGTTTCATCAGATTTCATAAATTACCCTAGGTCAGTACTTTGTTAAAAAGACTAGACATGTGCTTCAGGAAAAAAAAAAAAAAAAAAGACCCAAAAAAGAATTCTGTTCTTTGCATGACAGAGTTTTCTTTCTTTGTCTTTAAGCAAGGTATAAAGAACTTAGAAAGGTAAAGGTAGATCCTGGTAGCTTTTGAGAGCTTCTCACTCCTGCCCACATTACTCTCCCTTTTTTCTGAAGTAGAGCACAGAAAGCTATGTTAGGCATGTACTTCTTCCTGCATTATGCAAGATACCTCAAAACAAAATCAAAACCAGTTGAATACTGAAAAAAGGCAGTTTTAGAGCTAGCTGAGTAAAGACTGAGCAATGGCCACCTTGGAAAACAGAAACCATCTGACATTCCTTTCCTAAAGCTAAAGCCATTCAAAAATACATGAGAATGCTTCTTGATATTTGGCTCATACAGCATAGACTGAAAGAAAAGCAAAAGACAGACAATCAGGTTCTGATTTTTATTAGCCCACATTCTTAGGCTTGATTCTGTATTTCACATCCATGTAGGTTGAAGGAGGTGATCCCACCCCTGTACTCCGTTCTTGTGAGACCCCACTTGGATTACTGTGTGCAGTGCTTGTGCCCTCAATGTAAGAAGGACATGGAACTGTTGGAGCAAGTCCAGAGAAGGCCACGAGGATGATCAGGGGCTGGAGCACCTCCCATATGAAGACAGGCTGAGAAAATTGGGGCTGTTCAGCCTGGGAAAGAGAAGCTCTGTGGAGACATCAGGGCAGCCTTCCAGTATCTGAAAAGGTTCTACAAGGATGCTGGAGAGGGACTTTTCATCAGGAACTGTAGTGATAGGACAAGGGGTGATGGATTCAAACTTAAACAGGGGAATTTCGGGTTAGATATAAGGAAGTTCTTCCCTGTGAGGGTGGTGAGGCGCTGGCACAGGTTGTCCAGAGAAGCTGCGGCTTCTGGCAGTGCTCAAGGCCAGGTTGGACAGGGCTTGGAGCAACCTGGTCTAGTGAAAGGTGTGCTTGGAACTGGATGATCTTTGGTCCCCCCAACTCAAGGCATTCTGTGATTCTATATAAAACTGTTTTTTTGCAAAACCTTGCTGAGTAGTTATTAGAAGCAGTCTTCCCCATTTCTAGACAAATTTGCCAACCATAGGAGTCTAACCACTTTATTTTGTGCATACTCTTTGTTGAATTGTTTGCCCAACAGTGATACTTCTTTGGCAAGAAAGGAGACATTTGCATGCCTTAGATAGCAGCCTGCCACTGCTGAGCTGTCTTTGAACCTTGGTTTTGTTAGCACAACAAAGGGAGTGTAGAGTGGCAAACCCCCAAGAAAGAGTAACAAAGGCAACTTAACGCTGACTAACTGAAAAAAATCTGTGAGTTTAAGAGAATTGATCAAATCACTCAGCCCAGGCAAAACCTATTAATGTGCATCTTGCATTACTTGACTATAACACTCAGGAAACAAACAAACCAACCACCCAACAAATAGAGCTACAAACACAGGCTGCTTGCCACAATAGGGCATTTCCTGTGTGAGTTTGTAACTGTAAGTTTGGCCCTTGTCAGGGTCCGACTCGAGGAAACCCCACTGCCAGACCCAGTTTGTTCATGATCCCCAGGGTGAAATTAAAATGCAAACAAGGTCAAGTACTGTAACCGATCAGTTGGTTTATTACAAAAAGACAATTATTATAAAAAAGAAGTTCTAGTAATAAAAAGAGCTAATGATAGGACAGATCAGAAAAGATAAAAAAGAAGCAAGAATTCAGGGTGCAGAGAGAGATAGTCTCCACCATGGATCCAGCAGTGTCCCAAGGATCTATAGTCGTTGTCAGAAGTGGTGGGAGTCCTCCATGGTCCATAGTCAGTATCGGAGCAGAGTGTCCCCAAAAGTCCATAGTAGCCAAAGGAGGTGTTTGGGTGTCCTCGTAGAGAGTGTCCTTGTGGAGATGTCCTCCTGGAGTTGTTCTCTCTGGGATTACCTTTTCTCCCTTTTTTTATGAGTTGGGGGGAGTACCTTTGTTCTTAATGTCATGTATTACAAGTTCCTAATGAACCAGTTTCACTGGTCTTGCAGCCAGATCTTCAAGTGCACATCTGCAGCAATTCTTGGGCTGATGGGCAGCAATTACAACAAATCCTTGAGATAATGGACAGAAAAGTCTTATTTCAGCTCCTCACACTCATCTCTCAGGCAATGGACCTTGGAGTCTTATCTCAGCTCCTCCCACCCATCTCTGAGAAAATGACTGATGGAATCTCATCTCAGCTTCTCATCTTTGAGACAATGGATGGTGCAATCCCATCTCAATTTCTCATACCAATCTTTGAGACAAAGATTGAAAGTGGAGTCTGATTTGCCTGCCTGGAGACCTCATAGCAGCCTTCCAGTATCTAAAGGGGGGCTATAGGGATGCTGGGGATGGACTATTCATTAGGGTCTGTAGTGATAGGACAAGGGGTAATGGGTTAAAACTTAAACAGGGGAAGTGTAGATTGGATATAAGGAAGACGTTCTTTACTGTAAGGGTGTGAGGCATTGGAATGGGTTGCCCAAGGAAGCTGTGAATGCTCCATCCCTGGCGGTATTCAAGGCCAGGTTGGACAGAGCCTTGGGTGACATGGTTTATTGTGAGATGTCCTTGCCCATGGCAGGGGCGCTGGAACTAGATGACCTTAAGGTCCTTTCCAACCCTAACTATGCTATGATTCTATGATTTCAGTTCTGTCTCTCACAATCAACTAAATGTTGGAGGTAATTTTTAAGCGAGAAAGGAATAAGAAACACCAGAGATAAGCATATGGTCTTCATGACAGAATCTAATTGCTCACCCTTTAACCCTATTGTGCTAAATGGCAGAGGACCTTACTGATTAACTTCCTGATTCTGGGGAACAGAAATGAAATTAAAACCTTGATCAGACTGCGCCCAAATCAGTGCACTTACTGATCTTGATGGGCTTCATCCTGGAAGATGCTGAGTGCTGCTCTGAAGCATAGATTGTGTGTACCTTCTAGTGGAAAGCTGAGAGCTTCCAGCATCTTTCCATAGATCCCCAGGACCCTGCAGAATGGAGCTTCCTATATAGGACCTAAGAAATAGCTCTGGGACTAATTAATGTGTATTGTCTGCTTCCTCAGCATTTAGCACTGATGTCATCTGCCTATAAACTTCATCAGATCAGATCAATTTCAAGCCAAAACCCTGAAGAAAACAAGCTCAAAGAGATTTTTGTTTTCCTTTGACTGCTACCTTAATTTCTTCATGTATACATGATGTATATTGCATATGGCTTATATATATTGTGATGTAAATATACACACAGGCTAAATAAGCCCATTTATGCGCTAATGTATGTTGCCTCTGCAATAGTATGTTAGCACAGTGCACAATACCACTTAACTGTCTTAACACATATGAATTAGTTAAAAATAGAAAAAAATATGTACAAGTTTAGCAAGTAAAATCATTAAAATTAAATCTCCATGAGCCTTCATTTAGCTGAGGGAAATCAGTGATTCCCACATTCTTTGCCTAAAATTAATTAGAAACATTAATTAGTAGGAAAAAATATTATCTAGTGTCCTGGGTTCAGCAGTAGCAGTCATTTTTCTCCTTCTTAGTAGCTGCTGCAGACAGTGCTGTGTTTTTGACTTTCAGGCTGGAACAACGCTGATAACACCAATGGTTTTAGTTGTTGCTAAGTAATGTTTACTCCGACCAAGGACTTTCTGAGTCTCATGCTCTGCCACTGTCGTGGTTTAAGCTTAGTCATAAATTAGAAAAGCCTGCTCATTTCCCCCCCACAACCTGTCCTCCCCCCTCCTCCCCACTCCCGGAGGGATGGGGAGGAGAATCAAAAGAATGTAACTCCCATGGGTTGAGATAAGAACAGTCCAGTA
>WYDI02023739.1:20869-37537 GCA_009867235.2 Psittacus erithacus | reverse complement strand
GACTGTTCTTATCTCAACCCATGGGAGTTACATTCTTTTGATTCTCCTCCCCATCCCTCTGGGAGTGGGGGGAGGAAAAAGTAGGGGGAGTGAGCAAGCGGCTGCATGATTCTGAGTTACCAGCAGGACTTAAACCATGATATGTAGCAAGAAAAAAACAGAAAAGTGGACACTGCTGTTGAGGGTGACTGATTCTGCTTATTCTCCAAAGGAGTGTGTACCTGTGAATAGGCAGAAGAACAATGATATCTTTATGTAATCTGAAATTTTACTAATTATATAGTAAGCATAGGTTTGATTATTGAAATTGTCTTGTTTCTTGGCATTTTTGTCAGGACAAAACCTGGTATGTAATGCAACATAGCTCAGGTGAGCCTCCTCCTCTACTCTGCTCTCATGAGACCTCACTTGGAGTACTGTATGTAGTTCTGGTGTCCTCAGCATAAGAAGGACATGGAACTGTTGGAGCAGTTGGCTTCGTAATGACCAAAGCAAGATTTTTTGTCTGCTATCTGTGATTTATCCAGCATTTTATTATATGTACAGCAAACCACTGACAAATCAGACTTCCTCTGAGCACTGGTATTCCGCAAATTAAATTCCATTTAAAGCTAAATTGGAAAATCATCTCTTGAAAATAACTAGTTTAAGGAATTCCCTGTTGAGTTCATTTATTCTTCATTTTCTGTTTTGCCAAAGAAGAAACACAGCAGACTGAACGCTGGATCATATGATAGCTGACTTTCAGGTAAGAATGACACAGTTTGTCCAGAAATGGCAAATGCCCCAGTTTATACTGTAGCTGCCAACATACAGAGCCTAATATCTGAACTGTTATGAAAGACAGACACTTGTTTCTGTCCACTCAGGCAATGAAATACATCTTCTTTTCCCTGGGTTTTTCAAAGTTATCCCAAATAAATGCATGTTGTTAAATAAATAAAGAATAAAAAAATTGAAAAGCTTTTGCATTTCTTTTCTAGCAGACAACACTAGATTAACAAAATGCTTCATAGTTTTGACATGACCAAAACCATCCCAAATCACCCTTCAACATTCATTTCTTTCCTGTAAAAATATAGATATCTGTTCCTGATCAAACACATGACACTTTGACTAGTGGAGGAAGAAATGAGTGACAAGTCCACAGGAATGAACAAAACAGATTTTTTGTTATACCCATGCACCAATAGGACTAAAATGGCAAAATTTTATTCAACTAAGATAAAGCCTGAATTTGCAAAAAAGGCCATGACCTCACAAAAAAAATTAGGAAAAAAAAAAGTCTAAAAATCTGACATCTGGATCCTTATGTCATTCCTTATCTTTACTTTCCACAGCATAAAAGGCAATGATTTTTGTTGAAATCAGTGTTGCAGCACATATTTACCCAGAGAATTCTGCAGTAGCTCTTTTGAAATTGTCTCCATGCAAAACGAATTCCTCGGCTGGTTCCTACTGCCCATAGTTTTACGCTAGCACTCCACCAATGATTTTGATTGGATAGAAATGTCAATTTGAAAAATGCAGGTATTCCAGCACAACCTCTGTACAGATATTTAAAAAAAGGGTAAAATAAAATTTTTTGAAGCCTGAATATGAAACATTACTTGTGTTTCTGAGATAATAGAGGTAAAAGTGTGCGGTTTTATTTATTTGTTTAATAATTCATGAGGTATTTAGTAAGGAAGAATAACAAAAAAATCTTTCGAGTCTTCACTGACACAGTCAGGTAGATGCCATGTCCTGAATACATTCTAAAATGTTCATCCTCAACGTTTTTATTGAATTGGAGAACAGTACCTTACTGAAACAAACCTACCTGTGTTCTCTGGAACTCAAAGGGGTTCAGGGTTCCAAGCATCCATACGATCCAGATATGTTAATCAAAAATACTGAAGTCCACTAATAACTAAAGAAAAAAATAAAATATATAACAGCCTTATGTGGGGGTATATTTGTTGTCCAGGTACTTCCATGATTCGTTGTGTTCCTTTCTAGAACTGGATAAATCCCTGTATTGATTTTACTAGGATATTACTGCCTAAAGGTTGAAGAAAAGCTAAGACTTAAGAATTATCAGGCTCCGCTATCGGTAGTCTTTTTTCCCTCTACTCACATTCTCCTGTAAGGAAACTGCTAGGATCAAACTAGGCCCTGTGCATAGAAGTAATTTTCAGTAAGATTCTAGTCTTAATAAAAAGACAATAAATGAAGATTCAGCTCGTAAAATTGGTGCTTGTAATCTCTCAAGATTTGACCCAAATGCATAAGCCTCTTTGAAGAGTAAATTTATTTTTTCTTTCAGTTGAATCATAAACAACAAATTCCAAGTAGTATTAAGTTGAGAAGAGACTCCAAGGATTTTTAAACAGAAATACACCCATCAAAATTGATTCCCCGTTAGCAAGTACATTTTGAGAGCTATTAGGCAATCATTTTTTAATTTGTTGAATATGAGGTATTAATTTCATTTCCCATATGGCTTTTGCTTTGAGATTTTCAGTTTTGACAAGCACTGCCTCTGGATTCAATTCATTTTTACACAAATTTCTTCCAACTATGCGAGATCATGAGGGTAAACCATTTAGTGTCTTTTCATGAGCTAAGTCCTTAATTTCAGATGAACAGCAAGATGAGTCAAGCAGTCTGCACCTAATGTTCAGCCAGCCTTGAACTCAAAAACACACAGCCCCACTCATCTTTTACAACTTATTGTTCTCTCTCCCTCCCAAATGAAGGTACTTGTCAATGTTTCTTTAATTTATGTCACAACTGAAAAAAAAACGGCAAGAGAGAGAGGTGCTGAATGCACCATCCCTGTAGACATTTGTGTCCAGGTTGGATGTGGTTCTGGGCAACCTGATCGAGTTAAAGATGTCCCTGCTCATTGCAGGGACATTGGACTAGATGCTAGATGACCTTTGAAGGTCCCTTCCAACACAAATTGTTCTATGATTCAATTGAATGTTTCTAAATCCACGGAAGTTAAGTACTTTTCTTCAGGTTTATACAGCTTTCAGTCATCAGAGCAAGTCAGATTTGATCTTCCAAGTATCTACGCATATATGTTGCACAGATAAGTTTTCCAGTAGCAAATACCTGAAATCTTCTCGTTAAAAATACGTGAATAAGAGTTTGTAGAAGGAAGCTGTTAAACTACTCATAACTCATTGAAGGACTAGACGTTTTATTGGAGAGATATAAGAAATGCTGTGTATTTTGTTTTGGCTGATGTTGTGGCTAAAGGTAATCATATTACCTTAAAAAAAACTCTTTTAACAGAGAATCCCTCTATTTTTCCATTACATAAAGACATTTCAGTGGTACTCATTTTGGTTCTCCTCTGCTTATGTCTAAAATTAAAACAGAAAAAAAAATAAAGAAAAAGAAAAAGCAAGCTGATTCAGTTTCAGCTCAGTGAATGCATTCCCATTGAACCGCACAGGATAGATACATTGAATTGGTAACTTTTGAGATGGAGGGAAGGTAAATACCAATACAGAACTACTGTACTTGATTTTATGAAGTGCTCTTTATTTCATGTCATGAACTTCTTATGCTCACAAAAAATTCCTGAAGACTTCTGTTGCTGTTCGGTTTATAAATCATTGGATTTTGAACTTATGAGGAAGTTTTGAAGCCTAATTCTGTTTTACATCAACAAAATATATTTCAGCCTAAGAGATTCCTACAGATTCAAGATTCAGTTTGCCCTCAATTGAAATAAAGACTGATGTAAGTTGGAAAACAGAAATTCCTTTAATTGCTTTAAAGCACATTTTGGGAAAAAACCTCTAGAAACTCATGATAACCAAGCAAAGCTACACAATTTAGCTATGTATAACATTGGAATTAACTCTTTTTACCATGGTAGCATTTAAAGTAGAACACAAAGTCTTAAGATTTTTAGCTTTATATAAGGCCATTAATTCGACAAACCCACAGACTAAACCATTGGTATTGCTCCGTGCAGTTCCTTGATTTTCCTTTGTGTCTTGCAGTCAAACAGCAAGAAAATCCAGCCTTTGAGGTTCTGAAATAATACTAAATTATGTAAATTGACTGATTATTCTACCACTTTGTGTGATTTGAATCTTCCATTTTTTGCTAAGGGTGAAAATCGGAGAATTCAAGTAGTCTTCTCTGTGATCCTTGTTAGAGGAAGTAAAAAAAATACTTAAGACTTTGAGAATTCTTGCTATTTATCCTTAGAGTTGTTTCTTTTTTAATTCTCAGGCCAAACTGTTGTACACTGCAACAGTTTTCACCCTGATAACGTTGAACTTCTTTTGCTAATTCATGAATCCGCTTTTGTAATTTCAGTGGTGGTTCAGCTATAATCCTGAGCTGACTGGAATAAAAAGGTATAAAAATGATTTACTATGAAATACTTCAGTTCCAGGCAATGCCATCTCTTCCATTCTTTTCTCCTGCATTCACCAGACTAATTCAAAATTTGCTCCAGTTTTTAGGTCTTCTGAGCTAGTGTTAAAACAATATATGAATACAGAAATATTAAGAGGATTTCCTGGGTTCAGCAGCAGCAGTCATTTTTCTCCTTCCTAGTTGGTGCTGCAGTGCCGTGTTTTTTGACTTTCAGCTTGGGAACAACACTGATAACACCAATGGTTTTAGTTGTTGCTAAGTAATGATTACTCCAATCAAGGACTTTTTGAGTCTCATGCTCTGCCAGGGAGGAGGGGAAGCTGGAAGGAAGCAGAGACAGGACACCTGACCCAAACTAACCGAAGAGGTATTCCATACCACAGCACATCATGCCCAGGATGTAAACTTGGGGGCAGTTGCCCATAAGGGCTAGATCACTGCTCGGTCAGGCTGGGTATCAGTGGGCAGGTGGTGAGTAGTTGCATTCTTTTCGCTTGTTATTTCCCTTCTCATTATTGTTATTGGTGGCAGCAGCAGTGGTTTGTGTTATACCTTAGTTACTGGACTTTTCTTATCTCAACCCATGGGAGTTACATTCTTTCGATTCTCCTCCCCACCTGTAGGAAAATAACCAAAATTGGGGAAAATGAGGAAATATGGCTGTCACATTAAGACACCAGGTAGTCTACTGGCTTCCCAAGAAGGACGAGACCCTTGTATCCAACCTTCCTGCCCACCCTGGGCAGCCTGCCAAGTTGGAGGGTGTCCACCCAAACTATTCAGGGACCCTTCGATGAGCAGCACTTTAGGCCAAATCCCTTATAATCAGTTTCCGGAAAATTATATCAAGAAATTTATTACTCATGACAGGATACAGATTCGAGATAGCCGGTGACAGTGACTGACCGCCAGAACAGACTTGATCTGCAATAACCGATCGGTGATAATATTAAATAGCTAGCAAGATGTTAAATGAGTAAATGCGCATAATACAGAAATCTCACACAATAGGCGTCCCTATGGGGGGAGAAGAGAGATACAGCCCGTCGACTGATCCCAGACATTGCGATGGGGGCTTCTTCCCAAATATTTCCCTTCTCTTTTGCCAGTTTATATTACTGTACTTTTAGGTGGAGCTTGAGTTACTCTAGTCATACATAATCACCCTTGGCACAGTTGCCCCGTCTGGCAGTCTCGAGTCCTTTAGAAACTTGTTGACACAAGTTCCTATCAGACAGTCATCTTCCTGGGGGAGCAGGGTCCCTGATTTTAAACAGTGTGTTTCGTTTACCTATTCTATTCCGTGTTACAATTTAACTAGCAAAGACAGGACATATCTGTTCCCTATTCTGAGTTAAGACAATACACAC
The DNA here is from genome assembly GCA_009867235.2 of Psittacus erithacus. Taxonomy (NCBI): domain Eukaryota; kingdom Metazoa; phylum Chordata; class Aves; order Psittaciformes; family Psittacidae; genus Psittacus; species Psittacus erithacus. Next base: position 31,778 of record WYDI02023739.1, on the reverse strand, counting down.
TTTAACTATCAAAGACAGAACGTACCTGTTCCCTATTCTATGTTAAGACAATGCAGATTTTGAAGAAAGGTCTTAACCTTTTCCTTGGTCCGTTACCATCAAGGACATTATAATGAGCAAAGTTCAGCTACAGGACACGATTTCACCATCATTGCTGAGACAGTAGTTGCAATCCACTTTTCTTGATGACAACTATGCTGTTTTCTTTACTTTTGATAACTGGGATGAGCCGTGGCACCTCCGCACCACTCTGCTCCCCATTTCAAAGATATTGCACTGCATTCTTACAGACCTTGCCTGTTTCTTTGGGAGCAGCATCTGTGTCTCACCTCGAGAGCAGCAATTGTCAAAGCTGCTCTAATAATACAGCCCTTGAGCTGAAATTTGCAAAGCCATATTTCCTCATTTTCCCCAATTTTGGTTATTTTCCTACATAATCCACCCTGTGACTATAGTCACTCAAGCGCCACAATGCCGAATTAGGTATATCTATTTCATGCGGGTTGTCAACTGTGTTTTGCGCATTCGATATAAGTTTCAGATAGGTTAAGCTTTTCATTATTTTCCAAATTTTTACATACAATACCACTAACAAAACAAAGCATATTATAGTTAAGACTAAAAGAATAACAACAGGGTGAAGCATTTTGTTGAGAACTCCTGTGGCAGTGGGTGACCATCCGAAGAGCGTGTCCCACCATCGGTGTTCCACATCCCCTTTTACTCTTTCTAGGACTTGGTGTATTTCATTGGTGTCATGATGTATGGTGATCAGAGTCTTTTTCCCACTGTCTCAAGCCTTTTTCAGCAGTTCCTTCAAATCCTGATGTTGTAGCAGGTTCTTTGTTAGGGTAGAGTTCATTCCGGTAGATACAGGTGATAGTTCTTGAATCAGAGTGAAATTTGATTGCAGCAGTTGAAAAGATATGACTGGTGCTAAGTAAGTAAAGTCATATCCTATAATCCTAACAAAATTACGCACTCAAAAGTTTGAATAGTTTTTCATTTTTTCAACGACATTGTCAATAGATACAGAATCACAAAAGGTTCTAAAACATACACAACCATTACCAATATATATGAGTATAGTTTCAGTGTTTTCGTTAGGGCGAATTTCAAAATGACAAACATTTTGTTCAGTGTCAAGACAAACGTCTTGGGCCTGGATGGTGTTGCCTTCACAAATGAATCCTTGTTGCTCTCGCACTATGCATGAATTGACGTCAATTGTTTGCCATTTGTTTTCATTTTTTCGGGCCCATACTCTATGCTCTAGAGGATAGAGTATAGTTCCGTTATGGTTCAATCCTAATGCAATGATAGTGTGTATTATGAATACTGAAGCATTGTATATAGTTAGCACCACAGCTGTGGCTGTGCTGATGGTGGAATCATAGGTAAAGTTTACTAAATACCACCAGGATTGAAATTTTTTCTCAAAGTCATTTGCATTGTCCCAAATTATTTTTTTGTTTTCAGTGGGTAAGGTGCCTTCTTCACCCTCCTTTATAATTGAAGCGGTTATTGATTGCATCCATAGCTGAGCTTGGATACAACTAAGAGCCAAGGAAACATTATTTTGGACTATATCAATTGCATCTATGATCAGTTCGTGATCTTATTCATTCATCTTTTCCCATTTTGGTAATATATCTGTTAGAAGCCATTGATTAGTTCCCAAAGCCAATAGGGAAGATCGTAAAGGATGTTCCAATTTATTCAAATCACCGGTTGCGGTGGTTAGTTTATTCATCAATACTTCAGAATCCATGCTATTTAGAATTCCTGATCATGTTCCTAAAATACCAGTTAGGTCTCTTTTTGTTCGTTTCATGGTTCGTTTCAGCAGCCAGGTTGCCATCCTTCATAAGAGGTTTTTAGAAATGGTTAGCAGGCTGACTGGATTCCTGAAACGTTGTTTTGCATTAATAGCTCAACACGTTTGAGAGATCATGATAGGTTAAATAATATTTGTTGCTGGCCTGTGTTTCTGATTACATATGGTCCAATTTCAAAAATCTTTGGATTAGTTATGTTGGGTGGTTTGGTACTAAATGTTGCAACAGCTATTTTTGATTCTGCCCAATGTTTTGAATCGGTTTCGTTACACATGATACTGTAAGGATTTTGTACAGAGGTCAAATATAACCAACAATCGGATTTTTGGTTTTCACATAGTATGAGAGGACCTTGGGGTCTGATTCCATAGCTAGTTACAGGTTTAATGAGAGATTTGCTAATCAATCTACATCGTATAGTGACGTTATCACCACGTGTCACAGTGAAAAAGGGTACAATTCCATTTTCATTATTTAGGATGATTTGGGTGTCTGTGCCATGATATGTGATTATGACAGCAAATGTCGCTGAGGAGTTGGCTATAACTTTCATTTTGAATTTAAATGTTAGACTCAGTGGAACAGGTTACTTTTGCTGCCAAGGGCATATCACATAAAGAGGTTTAGTTAAGGTAAAATTGTGCCAACAGTCCCCTTGTTCACTGATACAAGATTTGGTGATTTTGATGTTTATTATACTGCGATCTAAAGTGCTGTTGCTGTCATGCCGTTTGTGACAACAAAATATAGTGGAGTTAAGTTTTACACAGCTCCATTTTCCGGTGGGACAGAGTTTAGCTGTGATGCTTGGATTGAATGTTGGCCTATCTTACCTCTGGTAGATTGTCAGCGATTGTAATTTGAGAGTCCTTTTCATATGCCAATCCACTAATTTTCCTACATCGTATTTGGATGTTTTCTCCAATTGTTCCTGTTGGAACATGAATCAGTTCATTACTGTCCCATTTCCACTCTTGTGAGTGGTACATTTCAGTGTCATGCATCACTACAGCGGCTAAATTTGGAGGGTTGCTGCTGGGGTATCGCCCCATGCTGCCTGTATACCGTATGAAAGCCTATGGCCATTCTTGTTTTTCTTGGTTATAAGCTGAGGGTAAAGTGTAGAATAATATTAAAATCCCAGTTTGTTGAATAGCCATAATATTGTTCCTACCAATCATGTTTCCAGACTACCATGATCAACAAGAATAGCACCACAGCCGAATATCAATATTAACAGGGCCTGTATACAGCAGGGATTTCTGTAGACATATCCACTTGTCCACATATAATTCCTTCAAAATTCCTGTAGGAAAAAAACCCCACATGCTCGGTTGAGAATACAACCAGCAATGTGGGTTGAAATGAGAGTATTATCCGCCAAGTACTAGCCTCCCAGGCATAGAGATTTTTTGGAGTGTTTAACACCATTGCCACAGTTCCTATTTGGGGCATTTTGACCATCACAGGTTGTCCTGCATGAAGGCTGATAGGGTACTCTCCTGGTTGAATGTCTGCCTTCAGTACTAGAGTTTGGGCAGAAGAGCAAAAAGCTTTCATTTCTGCCACTCGTTCTCACTCCATCTGTTATTCAACTGATAGATGGTGCTAGGCAGTCGCAGATGCCGTCCTGATTCATGAGTTTTAGCAAATCTTTTAAGTAGACCATTTGTTCTTTCAACAATGCCATTGGCTTGGGGATAATATGGAGTATGAAATACCCAGCAAATCCCCTCGTCCTTGGCCCGCTCTTGTACTGTAGTGGCTGTAAAGTGTGTCCCGTTATCGCTTTGGATTTCTTCAGGGAGAGGGAGGGTGCTAAACCATTGCTTTAGACTGTGAACTGTGTTTTCTCCAGTAGCAGCTGTAAAATCTGTGGCCTTGGTGATTCCTGAGATAACTTCTACTCCCACTAGGGTATATTTTTTACCTCCTGAGGGTCTCAGTGGTCCTACATAATCAATTTGCCAAGTATGCCATGGTATTTTTCGATCACGAATGTGCAAAGGAGGTGCTTTACTAGGATGGTCTTTGTTAAGTCGAAGGCGACATTGTGAGCATGCTGTCACTACTTGCTCACATAACTATGTTGAATGGACTATGCCTTCTCGGTGTAGATCAGCTTATCCCGTATGACCTCGCTTTACATGTAGCCATTCAAGTAATCGTTCCCATTCATGATCATCATTCACGACATCAATTTTATGCAGTCGTGTAAGGCTGTCAACTTCTTGATTAAATTGGGTGGCAATAGAAGTTGACTGATCGTGTCCTTTTACCCAACCAATATGCAGGACACTATGTTTTCCTATTTCCAGCAATTGTTTCCAGCTTTCAGTTTGCCAGACTGGAGTCCTATTTACTTGCCAGTCATTTGTTGCCCAGTGGCCTATCCATTCGGTGGCTCCCTTGAAAAATGCACAAGAATCGGTGTATATGTAGGTAGCGCCTTCCTGTGCAGCTAACAGGATTGCTCTCAGTTCCCCTGTCTGTGCACTTCCTTTTCCTGTTTCACTTAATCTTTTCCCGGTGGCTACTTCCAATGCTACTGCTTTATATTGCCACACATTATTTTGTTGGTAGGATGATGCATCTGTAAACCATGCTCCCTTTAAATCGCTATCTTCCTTTAAAGGAGGTGCTTCTTGGATGGGGGATGGCTTACTAGGTAGGGTTTGGAATAATAAATTACTATCAGTGTCCTTTTGCAATTTAGATACTTTAATGTTGCCTTCTTTAATTGGCATAATCTCATTAATTCCTTCCAGATAGGCATACCATTTGCGAACAGTGGGTTTCTGGGCAATGCCGGCAGGTGGTGCTGTGCCTTTGTGGACCATATCTAAAAGACGGAAAGGTCTCCTAATGGTCACACTTTGCTCTTTTCTTATTTGTTCTACCCGCTTCACTGCTCACACCAGGGACAACAAGCCTTTCTCCAGATCTGAGTACCTTGTTTCAGTATCATTAAAGGAGTGGGAGATGAATTCCAGTGGTCGATCTGGTCCGTCTGGTCACTTTTGCCACAGATTACAATGGGAACCATGTTCACTGAATCCGCATTCTACATGAATAGGGTCTGTTGGGTGGATGGGACCGAGCTGTTGGAATAATCTCAGTTCTTTTATCAGGACCTCTAATGCATTTTCATGCTGTTTGGTCCAGTCCCATGATTTGCCTTGCTTGAGCAAATTATACAGAGGGCAAGCAACTGCCAGACGGGGCAACTGTGCCAAGGGTGATTATGTATGGCTAGAGTAACTCAAGCTCCACCCAAAAGTACAATAGTATAAACTGGCAAAAGAGAAGGGAGATATTTGGGAAGAAGCCCCCATCGCAATGTCGGGGATCAGTCGACGGGCTGTATCTCTCTTCTCCCCCCCATAGGGACGCCTATTGTGTGAGATTTCTGTGTTATGCGCATTTACTCATTTAACATCTTGCTAGCTATTTAATATTATCACCGATCGGTTATTGCAGATCAAGTCTGTTCTGGCGGTCAGTCACTGTCACCGGCTATCTCAAATCTGTATCCTGTCATGAGTAATAAATTTCTTGATATAATTTTCCGGAAACATTATAAGGGATTTGGTCTAAAGTGCTGCTCATTGAAGGGTCCTGCATAGTTTGGGTGGACACCCTCCAACTTGGCAGGCTGCCCAGGATGGGCAGGCTGATCGGATACAAGGGTCTCGTCCTTCTTAGGAAGCGAGTAGACTGGTCTCCCTGACCTCTATTAATGTGGTGCTGCTCGTCGAAGGGTCCCTGAATAGGTTGGGTGAACACCCTCCGACTTGGTGGGCTGCCCAGGATGAGCAGGCAGGTTAGATACAAGGGTCTCGTCCTTCTTGGGAAGCCAGCAGACTATCAGGTGTCTTAACGTGACACCACCCCTCTGGGAGCAGGGGGTGAGGAAGGGGGAAGGAGTGAGAGAGAGGCTGAAGTGGCTGACTAGGCTTAAACCATGACACAGGATTAAGTGGAAAAGCTAACAGTGGCAAAAAACCCCTTTTCTCCAATAGGAGAATCACAAATAATATAAGAAAAAAAACCCAAAAAAGCAGGTTAAATGCTCTATTTTCCAAACCAGAAACAAGCAAGGACTATACTTATTTTGTTTTAAATCACGCAACACATTGATGATGTGATCTAAAAGTTAACCTATGCCAATTAACATAGCCATATCATGTATTAAAAGTCCACAGCTGTCCAAACTGCAGGCACAAAACATAAGTTTTTACAGTAGCTACCGGTGCCTACACTTCCTAAAGGTTCCATTGCCTCTGAGAGGAGATATGAATAATAATGAGAAGAATGATTTTATGTTTTTTGAGACCCTATTTATTTCCACTTGATAATTTAATCTAGAACTTGGTGATTACATTTTGCAGCACTTATGCTTAGCGAAGAGTAGAAGCAGTTGCATCTTAGGTAGCTTCTAAGCTATCCACCTTACAAAACAAAACACTGCTTCACTAGCATGCTACTAATGCCTCTGCCACTGGCTGACAGGCATTTGGCAAACAACTCATCTCTGTTGCACCATTTCTACCTTTCAAATAGATATGAATACTGATCTAAGAATAGGCTTGAAATGTCCAAATTGTACTCCAAAGGAAATATCTTTTGTTTTTTGCCAAATCCTCTGAAGGTATCCTGCTTTAATATCTAGTTGAGTTGTCCTAGCACTCAGGCCAGATGGAAAGCCCAGAATGGCCAGCCTTGGGCCAGGCATGCATGGCAGATTCATAACTGAGAAAGCTGGGAGCCTGCTAAATTTTTGAAATCAACTTTGGAGCTGCAATGTCAGGTGAGCTGATTCAATTGTGTTCTGAAAAAAATATGTTAGTTTCAGCTTATTCTGCTCTAACTGAAATATGCATTTTCAGAGAGCACTCAGCTAGGATTTTTAGTCCATGTTTGGAGAAAAAGATGTGTAGGTATATCTTGATACATCTGTACAATTTTGGACACAAGTCTTCTGGTTTGGTGGCAATGGGCAATTTAGTGCTTCTGAAAATATGATAATCAATTAATATGGGAAATACAAAAATCTATTTCAAAAGCAAAAGCGCATGACACTGAGCTTTCATATGACAGTGAAACTGAGATAATATTGAGACAGCCTACGTATCTGTCTGCAATCTAATCTCTTATTGTAGGACAAGTGAATAACAGAACTACCATATTTACTGTTCAGTGATGTCAGAAAACTGCTATTTAACAAAGCAAGCTAAGTGACACAACTTTCTTCCCCAGTAGTCAGGGACTTTCGAATTGCTGATCTCTTTATTTATACCTCTTGGAGATATAATGGTTATTAAGTTAGAAGAAGATTGTATTTCCTTCATATCCAAGCTGTGTCTGGTAAAAACCTCTATTACATGAACTTAGTGACTTAGATCTTCACCAGCATTGGGCGATCTGTATAGTATTCCTTTGCACAGTTTAGGCATTCCTTCATTTCCAGCATTAAAATTCCTGAGTTGACATTCTAGGCTGTTGCAGAATTATTTTAGACCTGGTTTTAGACAACCTTTTTCATGATTCCTCCTCCTCTCCAGAGCTAGCTCTTGCAGGCCTTTGCAGAGGCTCCAGTAACAGTATCTGCGGAAGAAGCATATACATGCACACCTTAATTTAGAATTGAGTAGAGAAAACAAGTTGTATCTACGTTGCATAGCTTCTTCTGATTTGGATTAAATTTTGAATTAAACACCTACTCTACATGTAGGAAAAACACTCAAGTGTACATCAGCTCTTCTGCTTCTCTCACCAAAGGAATGACCTATGTATCAGGAAGAATGTCAGCATTTATACCAATATGTATAATTAGACACATTATTGTTGAAGGACTAGAAAACCAAAACAAAGGAACATAGCTCTATGATGTATAGCTCCACTAAAGTGTAGCATCTAACAGATTGGTCTGTGCACCAAAAGGATTTTTTAAATTTATTTATTAAAACTAGCATAGGAAAAACATTTAGTCAGGACACAGAATTTATGCTCCATTTCTTTGGCTGCTTGAAGTCACTGATTCACAGCTCAAGTAATTTCTCCAAATTTATAAACTTCTAAGGTGCTTCAAAGCAGAGCACAAGTCCTCTGCCCTCTCAGTTAAAGAAGTTTGTATTATTCACCAGCTCATTAAGTAAGAAAATTAGTCTGATTCCATATTTCATAAGATTCATAGGCCCTTGAAAAGAGAAATCAAGGTTTCAATGTAATTGCTTGCTTTTTTATATTAATTACTTTGAAATTTGTACCTCTTAAGGGCTCTTACCATTAAAATAATGCATAAATAATCCATGCAGTGTATCATCACCAGCAATACCTTCTGCTTCAGATTTCCTTACAACTTATAGTTACAGATGACTATGCAAAATGGGCAGGGCTGCACTCAGTGATGCCTGGTGGAGGTCTTCCTGAAGCAGGTGGCTGAGCTGTAGGACACTGTTAATAGGCTGAAAGATGTCAGGGAAGCTGAGAGGAAGCAGCACTGCTTGCTCCAGGCCCAAACTGTGCAGGGGCCTCAAGCGTCCACTGGAGCTCATGGAGGGAAGAAGGAGGCCGCTAACCCAGGAAGATGGGAAAGAGTAACAAAAAAAAAAAAACAGCAAAAAAAGGAGGAAGAGGACAATTAAAAGCAAGGGGCTTCCTCCTAAATCTATTGTCCGCATCCGGAACCAGTTTGTTGTCCTACATGGAGCTAATGAGGAAACACCCTCTCATCAGAAACAACCGGCTGATGCACTGGTAAGGAAGATATCTACTGGTGCTGCCAGGAAAAAGTGGCGGGTTGTAGTAGTAGGGGACTCTGAAAGGAACAGAGGCACCCATATGTTGGCGTGACCCATTCTCAAGGGAGGTGTGTTGCCTACCAGGGGCATGGATCAGGGATGTTGTAGAGAGCCTGCCTGCTCTAGTAAGTCCCACTGACTATTACCCATTTCTAGTGATCCATGTGGGTGCTAGTGGTACAGATAGTAGTAGAGAACATAAAGAAGGACTGCAGAGCCTTGGGAGAGGTGGTTAGGGGCTCTGGAGCTCAGATTGTCTTTTCATCAATTCTCCAGGATACAGGGGAGGACCTTAAAAAGGCAAGGAGGATTGGCCAGGTTAATAAACGGTTAGAAGGGTGGTGCCATAGCCAGGGATTTGGGTATCTTGAACATGGGATTCAATTTAGTAGGCTAGGTCTACTGGGTGCTGGTGGAGCTGGTCTGACAAAGAAGGGGAAGAGCAGTTTTGCTAGGAGGATTGCCAGGCTGGTCAAGGATGCCTTAAACTAGACGTGTTGAGGGAGGGGGGAATCATTCCATCCCAACACACCCAGTCAGTTGCCAGCACCTATAATAAATGCTTGGAGCAATGTAGAGATATTCCACTCCAGCCAATGAGCCGGCTTCATTTGGAGCTCAGTTCAGAGGCCTCTATACAAACGTCTGTAGCATGGGGAACAAACAAGAGGAATTAGAGATGTGTGCACGTCTACGGGGGTATGATATAATAGGCATCACAGAAACATGGTGGTATGGCTCCTGGACTGGAGTGTTGGAATGGAAGGTTACAGGCTCTTTAGAAAAGACAGGCTTGGCAGGTGGAGAGGGGGAGTTGCTATTTATGTTAGGGATAGGCTGCAGAGTATGGCACTCCATCTGGGGACAGGGAGCAGACAACAGAGAGCTTGTGGATGAGGGTTAAAAGGAGAACAGCAATGGGAGGCATTACTGTGGGGATCTGTTACAGATCACCTGATCAAGAGGACTCTGTGAATGAAGCACTCTACAGGCAGATAGGAACAGCCTCATGCTCGCAGCCCCTTCTCCTCATGGGGGACTTCAGCCACCCTGATATCTGTTGGAGGGATAGTACAGGCCAGCACAAGCAATCCAGAAGGTTCCTTGATTGTGTGAAAGACGACTTCCTTCTGCAAGTAATAGAGGAGCTGACAAGGAGAGATGCCATGCTTCACCTTGTGCTTACAAGCAGAGAAGGGCTGGTTGGACATGTGATGCTCCAGGGCAGCCTTGGTTGCAGTGATCATGAGGTAGTCGAATTCAAGATCCTCAGGACAGTGAGAAGAGCGTGCAGCAAGCTCACTGCCCTGGACATCAAGAGGGCAGATTTTGGCCCCTTCAGGAACCTGCTTAGTAAGGTTCCATGGGATATAGCCCTAGAGGGCAGGGGGGCCCAGGACTGTTGGTTGATATTCAAGGATCACCTGCTACAAGTGCAGGAGTGCTGCATCCCATCTAGAAGGAAGTGCAGCAGGAGTCCTAGGAGACCTCCTTGGGTGGATAAGGAGCTGCTGAAGAAACTTAGAGGAAAACAAGAGGCTTATAAAAGGTGGAAGCAAGGACAGGCAACTTCGGAAGAATACAGGAATGTTGTCCAGAAGGCTGAGGTTCTTAATGACTTCTTTGCCACAGTCTTCACTGGCAAATGCTCTGCCCATACTACCCAAGTCTTGGAAGGCAGACACAGGGCCTATGAGAATGAAGACCCTAGGCCCATTGTAGGAGAGGATCAGGTTTGAGACTATCTTAAGAACCTGAACGTGCACCAGTCCATGGGACCTGATGAAATTCATCCACAGGTCTTGAAGGAGCTGATGAATGAAGCTGCTAAGCCACTGTCCATTATATTTGAAAACTCCTGGCAGTGAGGTGAAGTTCTTGATGACTTGAAAAAGGGAAATGTAGCTGAAATATAATAGTTAGAGCCTCTTTGGTATAGAGGACAATGGCTGAAGTACAAATATGGGGAGGCCTGGCAAATTGAGATTACCACACTCCCACCAACCCGCCAAGGCAAGCGCCATGTGCTTACCATGGTGGAAACAACCACCAGAGGGCTGGAAACATACTCTGTGCCCCAAGCCACTGCCCGGAACACTATCCTGGGCCTTGAGAAACAGGTTTTGTGGCGACACGGCACCCCAGAGAGAATTGAGTCAGACAATGGGACTCATTTCCAGAATAACCTTACAGACATTTGGGCCAAAGAGCATGGCATTGAGTGGGTATATCACATCCCCTACCATGCACCAGCCTCTGGGAAAATCA
>WYDI02023739.1:0-20769 GCA_009867235.2 Psittacus erithacus | reverse complement strand
GATTACAAATAATCCAAAAGGTCCCTTCACAGCAGTTTTGAAGTGGTCCTAGTATTATCTATCTCAAAATGAAACCCGTGTCTGTGTAGACAGGCAACATACGGCCTACGAGCTACTTATTATAGCTCACTTACACCTCTAAATTAAAATTTAACTGGAATGTAAACAGTGTATGGGCTTTCTCCTGGCTCCAAGAGTAACGGTAATTCACTTCCAACCATTTAGTAAACTCACAAAAAGGTTTTTCAGGCAATTCGGTTTAAATTATTCCCATTCCTTTCTTCTCATCTGCTACATTTAAGGATCAACAGAAAAAGAAAACCTGAGGTGTTCAAGACAGCAATTCAGAAGACAAAAATAAGTTTTTGTTTAGTACTCTGCCAATGTTGCCATTGTGAACAGTAGCAATCAAGACTCATCAGTGCCAGATCCTGCAATGGATTCACTCCAGGGCTCCAGATCCTAAGTCAGGCTGCCATTGACTCTTTGTTAATATATAAATTATTTACTGAAACACAGCCAGTCAAAACAGAATACTGTTTGTGTGCACGTGGAGGTCTGGCTATTCCTGCCAAAAATGACTCATGTTTAAGGAACACAAAGAAAAAGGAGGCTCAAAATAGATATTTAAGCTCTGATTTCTTTTGTTCCTCGCAGCTTGTAAGGAACTGTACATTGCACATTTCTACCTGTTCAAAATGCTGTTTGATTGTTCAGAAAATTTAACATTTGCTTACACTGAAGTAAAACCAGCACAAATTGTTAAGGAATGGAAGCTCAGGTTCACAGAATAATCACTTTATATATAAAAAAAAAAAAAGACCCTGTAACAATGGTTAGGCTATGTGGTGAACTAAGAATGAATACTTTTCATTATATTTTCTGTATTAGTTTTATAAATTGAATTGTACAGGCATTTTTTTTTTCCTAGGTGCTCTACTAACGAAAATAGAAGAGAGCAGAACACAATTGCTTTCTGTGCTCATCAGTGACACATTGGCTAATGCAACCACTAAGCTATTTATTTCATACAGCACTGTAGCAGCAAAGATGTCACTCAGATGAGACATGTTTGTGACAGCTGTACATGCATAACAAAGATATAGCCTTTCTCGGTCAAAGGCTTTCCATCTAATTCCTTATCACCGTGAGAAAGTTCATAACTTACATTTTTATACCCCTTTACCAACTGCCCTATTCTTAGAATTCAAATGACTACTCAAATTTAGCTGAAACAACTTCCAAGGCAATATAAAATAATCAGAAAAAGTATTTTTTTTTTTACCACAGGGTAAATGGACTTTTCATGTATCATTGCATTAAACTGCATTAGTTTCATTGAATGCCTCAGCTTCTGGCAGCATCTCTCACTTTCTCATAGAGACATGCAGCAGCAGATGAGATGAAAACAGCTAGAGGATCCCACCAGCTAAAAACGTCAGCACAGCAATCTGTGGTCACAGCAAATCCGGATTTTGATTAAGAGTCATTACATTCAATGAGATTGTCATTGACTTCAACAGAAGCGGGATGAATTCCTGCGCCTGCTCTTGCCAGTAATTTGAATGCTATATGATAATTGATTTTTATTAAATCCTTGTGTTTTGGAGTATGAATATAGAAACTCCTGAATTACAGAGGAAATAGAGACCAATTCAAACAGCGTGTCTATACTACAATCCTGCGAGAAGTGAAAATTTTAGTCTGATTCATTTGGTCCAATGATTCCTCTGCAAGATTACATATTAGACTATGCTTGAGTTAGGAATTCCTCATTTAAACCTGTTTCTTACTTTTGGTAAGATCACTATAGGTATGTACCTGAGGCATGTTTCCATTCTTGTGAGAGATTTGAAATAGTACCTGTTATTGAAATTCATCTTCATTTCTTACTAACGAAAAACCTAAGGGAGGTTAAAAAAGATGATAAACTTTGGGTCTTCCTGACAGCTGACCTTTCAGGATTAAAAAAGGATGATAATAACAATGCAAAATGAGTCTTGAGATGGTGAAAGCATTATCCATCACATCAGCTAGGGCCCTGCTTAGAGCATCAATGTTTAAGTCTCTTTGTTCAGGTTCTGTATAGCCTAGCTGCATTTTCACACATGTATGTGAGAATAAATATAGTGTTAACTAGGAGTGGTTGGTGAAACTATCTTGATTGGGTTGAATATGAGAAGACTAACAATTTTCCATACAATACTCTTTGACAATGAAAACTTCTTGATACCCTGTGTTGTGCTTTAAGCCCTGCTGGTAACTCAGAGGCACGCAGTCGCTCATTTGCTTCCCTCTTTCCTCTCCCCTGCTCCTGGCAGAATGGGGAGGAGAATTGAAAGAATGTAAACCCCGCAGGCTAAGAACAGTCCAATAACTAAAGTATAACACTAAACAACTACTACTACTGACTGGAATAACAACGGAAGAGAATATAAAACTAAAAGGGGAAGGTTAAAAAATAACAAAAACAAGTGATGCCCAATACTATTGCTTGCCACTAGCCAGCCGATACCCTGCCTTCTCTGTAGGTGTAAGCCAAACCCCAGCACATTGCAGTTATTTGTCCCTCTCTGGCATCACCAGGATGACAGGACACCTTATCTAAGTGTTCTGCTAATTTTTCTGGATTTTGCACTTGTTCAGGGGTGAAATTCCAAAGCACTGGAGGGGCCCACTGGCCCAGGTGCTTGCCCATAAGATAGCATACACTCCGACACTCTGACTCGTGACTGTCCAGACTTAGGGAAGATCTCTTGGTGGTATTTTTAGATAGTTGCTTAACCTCAGACAAGACCCAAGCCCGACCCTGCTTAGCTTCCGAGATCAGAAGAGATCGAGCAGTCTCTGGGTATAGTATAGCATAGCATAGCATAGCATAGCATAGCATAGCATAGCATAGCATAGCATAGCATAGCATAGCATAGACTAGCCTAACGTAGCTTAGTTTAGCATAGTAGAGCATAGTACAGTAGAGAGGCAATGGCCATCCAGGACACCCTGCAATATTCCTGATAATCCAGTCTTGAACTCCAGTGCTAAATCCTGACATACAGTTCTTTTCCATTAGTCTAAGTCATGCAGCTATCTAAACATGCAGACTCTCCTGGGAGCCCAGAAAAAGCACTGCTTTCTCTCTGTTATTTACATGAGCTTTATAGGCCTTGTTTCAAAAGATGCAATGAAATCAGCTAAACTAAGCGTTTAAGAAACAAGAGTATGTGACTATGTGGATACTAATATGTACAAAACCAAGCCACAAAAGCTGGTTTGCAAAGTACCAGAACTGAAGCTGTGTATTAGTCACACTTTCACAGGGCTAGATTTGTGTTATGGTTTCAGATTCAGTGGATTTTCTTCTAGTCCTTTCTACTTTCAAAAAAACTGTCAATGGTTTATTTCAACCAGCAGTGGGTGAGCCAGTAATAGAACTAGAATGACTGGTTTGGAGACTGGACTCTTTGGTAATCATATTTAATAGGAATTAAATAGTTTTTCAGTATGTAATAAGCAATTTAATGAAGTGACAATGTGCTACTCAACATGGTGTTTTCTACCACAAAGCTTTAACACCTAACCTCATTGGATATACTGAAAGTGGGCTAAAAGACATTGTTTTGCAATCCTGTTTTTAATCTCTGCCAGCTTGACCACAGTGTTTAAGTGCCCCTGGAGAAAATTAATTCTCAAAGACAATTCTACTCATGAAGGAACATTTCATTTTCACTAATGGAAAATACACATTTTCTCAGCTGAGACGCAAAACAGAAGACAGGGAAACTTTGTAGGTTATGGAAAACAGATGGAATTTTCACAGGTTTGGATATAGAGGAACAAATCAAAGACTCAGACACATTTCCAAGTGTTTTTCAATTTGGTGTGCTGACAACAGACCTTTTTTGCCTTGATGAATAAAAGGACCACTGAGAAGTCTTTACCGTATAACTGTCAGTGGTTTTCAAACTCTAGTTCTGTAATGAAAATTGCCATTTTACTGTTATCAAATCAATGAAATTAACACTATTTAATAGAAGTCTGCATCAAATATTTGAATTAAATTAAAACCCAACATGAAGAAAAAATAGCAGTAGTTAGCACCACTGCTGTGTGATTTTTTTCTGTATGAGGATTTTCTTCGTTTGCAATTTTCTTTCTTTAAAACTGCCCTACAAAAATTTTTTTTGCTTCATTTGCTTATAAAATTTTTTGCTTATAAAAATGCATGTCTTTAACATATTCTTTTTTTCCCCTCCTTTCTTTTGATGAATTGCAGTTTCCTGGGGTTTAGACTGGAATCTTAAAAAGACACTTTGATTTCTGCTTCCTTACAATATTACACTGTATAGTACTTTCCACTAGGATGGTTTTAGATTTGAGGCACTATGTATCATGTGAAAGATGATGAGGGTGTGGTTCAAAATGATAAATTTGTTATAATGCTTATTGCTGACATGTTCTTACTTGAAGAGTGGATGTAGATGCATATTACAAAACAATGTCCTTAGAGGCAGATAGTTACAAATAACCTTTACATGTGTTTGTAAATCATTAATACTGCTGTAGCATTGAGAACATTCTGGATACTGAAGATGATTTCAAGTTTACTATGAATACTTCAATAACATTGAAAAGTCTCACAGCAAAACTGCACACTTTTCAACCATGACCCTGTATGCTGACAAAAATGCAATTTGATGCTTTGGCAGCGAAGTGCTGGTTGTGCTCCATGGCAGATGTAGTGGCATTTCATTAGGGCACAGCAGCACAGATGACAGACTAGAAACCCAGCAGAAAATGGTCAAAAAAACCACTACTTTATTTCAAGATGCCACTGGTAAAATGCCCTCAATATGCCTTCTGTCTAGGCTATGCTTTAGGTTAAGCCAGAGGAATTCTAGTTCTGAGCTGTAAAGAGCAAAATCAAACTAAACATGACATGACTCCTCATGTTACACTGATACAAGTCGTTCTTGTCCCTGCCCTATCAACTGACCATACTGTGGCTATTCAGGAAACCTAAAATATGAATGGGATCAGTTGTCTTGTTGACAAGTATATTGACTCATATTGACATTGATTCATAGCCTTTTCCAAGAACTAAAGAGACAGAGCAGTTTTGCAATTAGGTGGCTGCAGTATTTACAGTATTCAGTCTTTATTTTTATCTTGAATAAAGCCCTATTTAATTTTAAATTCAAGCTATAGAAGCTTTCAGCCAACATTATATATTTTTCTCTCAAGAAAAAATGCTACTCTCACATTTAGAATCTCATGCAGGTTCTTGTTTTTGGGAAGAACAATTAATAAGATCATTATTCTTTATCCACCAAATCTTGAGCAAACAGTTCATCAAAGCTCAATACAGTTCATAAAATGTTACAATAGCATGGAGATACAAACACTGATAGATGGGGATATAAAAAAAAGAAATTAATAGAGAGTTACTGAAAACAAGTATAATTTTACAGTCTGAGCAGTTCAGTGGAGATCGTAACCAGCAGAAACCAGGAACATACAGTAAAAGAACTGTATGAAAAGTATTTTTGAAATCTAGTTAAGTCGAACCAAAGGGCAGAATATATTAATTCAAAGTTAATTTTGAGTGTAAAGACTGTCAAACCCAAAAGAGCAGACGATTTCTTTAAAAGATCCTCCGAGAAAGGCAGACCCTCTTTAGTCTTACCTTTGTGCTATCTTAGGCCAAAGATTTAACTCTGCTTCTGTCCTCACAGAACCACGGAATCACAGAACAATTAGGGTTACAGAGGAATATGTTCTGGTGGGTTTGGAATGTCTCCAGAGAGGGGGGACTCTGCAAACCCCCTGTGCAGCCTGTTTTATTGCTCTGCCACCCTCAATGGAAGGAAGTTCTTCCTCATGTTGAGATGAAACTTCTTGTGTTTTACTTTATGGCCATTGCTCCTCATCCTGTTTCTGGGCAGCACTGAAAAGAGTCTGGCATCATCCTCCTGACATCCTTCTTTGAGATACTGATCTGCATAAATAAGATTCTCTCTCAGTTTGCTCTTCTTTAGACTAAACAGGCCCAGCTCCTGCAATCTCTCTTCGTAAGAGAGATAAGCCAGACCCCTGATCATCCTTGTGGCATCAGCAGGACACTCTCTTGTAGTTCCTAATCTTTCTTGTACTGAAGAGCACAGAACTGGGCATTAGAATGAATACTCCCTATCTTGGATTCAGATATGGAATGACCTAATGAAAAACAAGATATGGTTTACATTTCAAAATACAGTTTACATTCTGGTTTGTTGTAGAGAATCATGTCTTGACGCCATATAATGATTTTTCCATCAAGTGTCCTCAAACATTCAAGTATAATTCAGTTTAATTTTATATGATTTATTATCTTTCAAGCCAGTCTAAGTATTTTATTAAAAACGTAGGTGTTTTTTTTTTCCTAACTGAACTTACAGTGAAATTCAGGTGACTGAAAAAAAAACCTTGCTAATTTTCTATAACTTATCAGAATCTGATAACGCACAAAAAATACACATATTTTGTAATTTTGCCACGGTTTTAAGGTAGAAAGTAAGGTAACATATTTCATGACTTCTGAGAAATTGAAACAAGCTTTATTTGATTATAAAATATTGGACTTTAACAGCACACAGGACTTCTGAAGAAGATTTACAGATATTAACTCATTATAGAGTTCTTAATGCAGATGACTCACATTACCTAATCTTTGTCAAAATCTAATCTCTGAATAAAACATAATGTTCCTGAAAAAAAAATCCTTTTCTTTTCTTTTCTTCAGTGAAAAAGTTAAACGTGCAATCAATATAACACTGAAGATTGTTTTCTTTTGTTTAACATTATTATTTCTAAAAAGAATTTAATAATAAAGAATTTGCCATATACTGTTTTCTGAAATATAACCTTCAATGATGCATTCTGTGATTAAAATGCATCATTAAATTATATTAAAAGACATTTTTAGGACATTGTGAAATAATTTTTTGACAGATGAAAAATGATTGAGAATTTTAGCTATGCTGCCATAACAGTGAAGTCATAATTATATGTACTGTACTTTATTCTGTTGTACCATATGTGAACTGGACAATTAGGTAGGCGAAAACATGAATTTTCCTTTCTCCTTGCTATGCAATAGGTGGTATTGCCTAAAATTAGAAATACTATTAACAGCTTCATGTGTTTCACTGTCACTTTTGAAACTATTTGATAGTAATTCATGTGTTCAATGCAATTTCATTTCTGACTTGAAATACATGAACAGACAATGGCATATTCCTCTTTCATGACTGGTAACATGTAGTTATCAGAAGCATTTTGCTATTTCCATGGCATAAATGAGGCGTGCTTGCAGACAAATACATTCCTTTTAAAATACAAAACAACTAAAAAACCACCAAAACAAAACCACACACCACCACACGACTCTCTGTTCCCTTGAAGCTGTTAATTGTTGGGGTTTTTTTTTCACTGAAAGAAAGATTTATATTGCATTGGAAATTTATAGACTTCTTGTATGGCCAAGTAGTATCAAGATGCTGGAAAACACAAATCAAAAGATCTAAATGGATCACATCAAAAGATCTAATTGACATCTGTTAAAATTGTACCAATTTTTTGTTTCTTCTGCATTGGCCATCACATTTTCTAGATTTCTAAATTGTCTCATTTTTAATAATCAATATTTTTAAAGAATTCTGTTCCTACAATCTATAGCAGAATATTCTTACAACTGAATGCAGTTTCAACTTTCAGGAAAGTAACACCTCATAAAACACTTTGACTTCTTGCAGTTTTACAGGACTGTGTCAAGGGCAAAATCTGGTGGAAACACAGCTCACATTTGATAAGAACACTTCTAAAATTTGTTGGTTTTTCCCCAAATTCCTCACCTAGTCCATACGAAACATCTCTTTTTCCAGCTCCATCACAAGTTTTAAGACTGCATTCTGAACTCTCACTGACAGCTGAGGACAGATTAGCAGTGCAATATAGCCAAGACCCCAGCAACTGCAAAGCTTTTTCAGGACAAACTCCTCACCATGGGTAAATGCTTACAGGTGCTTCTGCTAAGCCACTAAGATTCTATTAGAAGGAGCTGATTTCCATTGTTGCTTGCAAAGTACTTATTGTATAAAGCACTCCCTAATGGCTAAAAAGCAGTAAGCTTAAATTTAGCTGGTTTTCACAGTTCAGAGATTTTGTCTAGCATTTATTAACATATCATAAAATAAGGAATTCTGTTTCCCTGCTTGTTTTGCTTGAAACCTTGACCTCATTTTCTGCATTGCACAGTAGCAGGGTTGCATAACCATCTATGGCACTTTGGTCCAGTTTAGTCCAATTAAGCTTACATAACATTAAACCATTAGCTTTTAGACCTCAATTATCTAGCTAAATTTAATAACTAACATGTTTTATCAGTTTTTGTTATATGGAGAGAATTGTACTGCCTGAATATTGGCAATACGAACGTAGCAAATTGCACGACTATGTGATGTGGCAACTTTTTCACATCTTCTGCCTTCCATGCATGCTCCATATGACTTCAAATATCTGCTGTTTTTTTAAAGCATTTTGCCTCTGCAGCTGTACACTAGCCTCCAAACGACCATGTTTCATTACTAACATTAAATACATTGCCAGTAACTGTTTAAAGTATGAAAATTTGATATATTCATCAAGAATAAAACTGGAAGGTCTATTGTGGTGGGAAATAAAGCTCTCTCTTTTGCAAGGACAGAAAGATCAGGGCCACAGTTTTTAAGTCAGTGAAGTATGCAGAGCACTTTATGATTCAAAGCATTAAAAAGGCTCTATAGAAAATAGAAGATTGTAATTGTCACGTCCACCTACAAGAAGGGCTGGAAGGAGGACCTTTGGAGTTACAGAATTGTATGTTTGACTTTGGTGCTGAGGAAGGTTATGGAGCAGATAATCTTGAGAGCAATCTACATAGCACATACAGGGCAACCAGCTGATCCGGCATGGGTTTATGTAGGGCACATCCTACTTGACTAATCTGATCTCCTTCTGTGGCAGGGTGCATGCTCAGTGGATAAAGACAGCGGATGTTCTGGAGGTTGTAGCAAGCTGAATGTCAGTCTTTTCTCCCATTTAACAAGTGATAGAACAAAAGGAAACAGCCTCAAGTTGTACCAGGGAAGATTTAGTCTGGATATTAGAAAAAGTTTCTTTTCTGAAAGGGCTGTCAAGCACTTGAACAGGCTGTCCAGGAAAATGGTTGAGTCACCCTCCCTGGAGATATTTAAAAGACGTGTAGACATAGTGGTTAGGGACATGGTTTAGCGGTAGACTTGGCAGTGTTAGGCCTACAGTTGGAGCCCTAAAGGTGATAAAATGATCTTAAAGGTCTTTTCCAACCTGATTCTATGACTTGCTTTTTCAACCAGAGAATCCATAATGTGAATACATGGGACTTGAAGACCCAGAAACTAATGTTGTATTCATGTAAGCACAGAAAAGATCATTTCTTACCATAGCTTTCACTAGGTTTTGGACTGTAGAAGTGAAATCCTGCAACAATGAAAGACACAGCTAACAACAGTGTTGGGATGCAAACCCTGGCACACAACCCTAGAAGGGCAAAACACCACTCCATTCACAGGCCACACACTGTCCATATTTTAGTCCAGTAATAGTTTGCAGTTTAAGTTATCTATATGTCTTCATATGAGTATTTATACAATGTTTATGCTTGTCTTAATTTTTGAAGAACTACCATTTGGTAGATTCAATTTATTCCTGATAAATGCAAACCAAATAATTTCCTACCACTGCTTCATGCACTATTAATGCCTATTAATAGGAGCATTTAATCATAAAGGAGAATGATGCTGCTTCATATTCCAAGACAAGTTGGGGGGAAGGAAAGTAATGTAAGCCTATATGGATATTTTAATGCTTTCAGAAGTTTTAATTAAATTTACAGGACTTTGAACTTTTTCTCTATAGTTGAGGAGCATCTCTAATAAAGACAAAATTCTGCAAATATATCTGTTTCTTAAAAAAGATATATATATATCTAACCACTCTGTGTAAGTATCTGGGAAACGCTAAGCTGTCTCAGCTCCCTCCCAGGCTATATTCCAAAACAATTATTTAGATAAAAAGAAAGAAAATCTAAAAAAAATCAAGCTGGTGGTCTATTGCATATATGCATATAACTTTTTCAGGTATCCGAAGATGTCTAGATATCTGCACCTCAACATATCTTATTTTAAGTGCCTACATTTAATTCCTTGTATTTGTCATGGGTTCAGCTGTAGCAGTTATTTTTCTCCTTCCTAGTAGCTGGTGCAATGCTGTATTTTCAACTTTAGTCTGAGAAAAATGCTGATAACACCGATGTTTTTAGTTGTTGCTAAGTAGCACTTACCCTGATCAAGGACTTTTCAGTCTCATACTCTCCAGTGTGGAGGAGCACAGGAAGCCAAGAGAAAGCAGAAACAGGACACCTGATCCAAACTAGCCAAAGGGGTATTCCGTACCATAGCACGTCATGCCTAGTATAGTAAGTGGGGGGACTCACCTGGAAGGCTCAGATCAGTGCTTTGGTTGGACTGGTTATCCATCAGCAGGCAGTGAACAATTATATTGTGCATTATTTGTGCTTACTGTTTTATTTTACTTTTCCCCTTTTAATTTTTGAATCTCTCCCCTTGTTATTTCCATTATCATTATTATTATTGGTGGTAGCAGTAGTAGTTTTGTATTATACCTTAATTACCACACTGTTCTTATCTCAACCCGTGGGGGTTACATTCTTTTGATTATCCTTCCTATCCCTTTGGGATTGGAGGGGAAGAAAGGAGGGGGTGTGAGCAAGTGGCTGCATGGTTCTGATTAACCAGCTGGGCTTAAACCATGGCAAACATATATATATATGCAATAGAAATATAACTTTCCAAAGTACATTTGTATTTACGAAAACAAGAATTACCTGGGAAAACTGGGAAAGCCCAGCGTCAAACTTAAGCCTTTTTATTCATAATATGTTTTTCCAAACATCATTTTTTCCACTGTCATTATGAAAAAAACACCACAAAATTCAAACAACAAAAACAAGTTTAGGGTATAATTTTACAGAAAATAAGACTTGGCAGGAATTTTTATAATCAATAGCCAGAACCTAGGAAGATCAGAGAGTAATATTTAAAATGGTTTTGAAGTAGTCTCAGAGTTACTGATTTGATTCCACTACAGCACATTTCCAGCACTGCTATTCTCTGTGAGTCTTATGGGTATTATAATGCTGTCCTACAGCAGCTATATTGGTTAAGACAAAAATGACAAAACTGAATAAATTTTGTCTTATATTTTTTAGTCCCATATTGCCCTTTAATATTGTGTAGGAAGGATTCTTTTTTTCCTGTCATTTGTTACATGCTTACGAAAGAAGAAATGATTGAAAGTGGGAAGCTTTTGACAATTTTCAGGTAGGCTTATTCTTTCATAAGCTGTGCATCCAGAAATCTTACATAAGCCTAAGATGGCTTCTCTTGTCAGAACAACCTCAAAAATAAAGACAACCTCAAAAATAAAGACAACAATGACTTCATTTTCACCTGTCAGTTTTCCTACTTATAAGACAGGATAAAAATTAGATTTACTAGCTAACAAACCTACCACACAAGATGGGAGGATGAACTTGTTGACAAGCTACATTCTGGAAGCTTAGTAAAGAGCAAACATCTACTTTAATGTGCAATGCATGTGGATTTTTTATAAAATTGCATGAATATCAGAAGTCCTTACTTACATTTTAGAAATAAATAGTTGCTCAAAGTTGAAGGTCTCAGCCTTAGCTAAACACAAAAGTAGAGACAAATTCCAGAACTGCTGGGTGCCTGTGAAAATCATGACACCCTGAAAGTGTACAAGTCTGCTGCTCTGTGCAATACTAGGACTCGTACACAAAATGCACAACAACGTCTCATCATACTGTTGATGGAGAAAAGTGTGCTGGAAACTATTCCTTTATGTGTAGGATGCTCATCCAAAGAGTGGGAGATGCTTTTCTGCTTTAGCTAATGCAGTTGCCTATGAAGGATGTAAGACAGATCAGGTTAGTGACAGAAAATGCAAGACACCTAGTGGCTATATTGTTTCTTAAAGACCTACACATAAGTCCTAATTAGTATTTTAAGATGTTGCAATGTTACTGTGCTTCCAATGGATCTTTAGATTCCCTTGAGCTACGCACTGTATAACAGAAGTCATTGCCTATGCTGATGAAGAAATATGAAGCATGGTGTGCAACATCATCAGTTCTCTGTATCAAAGAAGTTCTCTGCTTTTAATGGGTTATCCCTTGTTGCACCCCCGGTACTGTTTATGGAATTCTTTGCACTGTTTGATGTTCTGTATGTTACATTTAGGAGTATTAAAGCACACAATGCACTTCAGATCATAGCAAAAACTTGGATATATTATTTTCTGAGTCTGCACTATGATCTAAGTGAAAGGAAATATTTATCTCCATGTGAAACCATCTTTAAAAACCCTGTCTGGAATTTTATTCAGCTTGTGCGAATGAAATTGAAAAATATTTTCAAAGCAATGTAGCGGAAGTGCAGTATCTATTATCAATTAAAAAAAGATTAATATCTTCAAAAAGGTAGACTATTCAAACATAAGTCACTGTGCAAGGTTAACTTTAACAAAACCAATTTCAATACTTTTTTGTGTATGTACCAAAAAGACTGCATGCAACTTGATTTGTACATATTTATAAGCACATGTATATGGATTACAAAACTTAAAAATCTCACAAAGATTATATGAAGTAAAATTCCATTAGGAAGGAAACTAAGAGATTCTAGATTTCAATTATATTCAATGACTATTACATTCATATTCCAATGACTATTACATTCATAAATATATTCCAGTTTCAGATTGTAATGTTTCTTATCAACATGCCATCATTTTATATTCTGATCCATTATAAAAACTGCTTAGTCAGTATATTTTTTTAATGCAATATAATTTCACATTTGTAATTATACACGTAAGTGTATCTGCGTGATAGTAAGACTGTTTGAGTTGTTTCTGCCAGTGGAGAACATTTATGGCATACATCCCCACTATGCTAGTCCTCTATAATGAAAACATTTGATTCTGATTTGCTACAGTCCTGGTTTTGGCTGGGATAGAGTAAATTTACTTCCCAGTAGCTGGTACAGTACTGTGGCTTGGCTTTAGTCTGAGAACAATGCTGATAACACACCAATGTTTTTTTTGTTGCTCAGTAGCGCTTACCGCGATCAAGGACTTTTCAGTCTCTTATGCTCTGTCAGTGAGGAGGGGCACAAGGAGCCAGGAGGAAGCAGAGACAGGACACCTGACCTGAACTAGCCAAAGCTCAGGTCATGGTCAGTATGTAAACTGGGGGAGTTGGCCTGAAGATACTGATCTATGCTTGGGGTCAGGCTGGGTATCGGTCAGCGGGTGGTGATAAATTGTATTGCGCATCACTTGTTTATTGGGGTCTTTTTTTCCTTTCCCCTTTTAGTTTTATATCCTTTCCCCTTTTTATTTCCTTTATCATTGTTAATTTTTTATTAGTAATATTACAAGTATTATTATATTGTTCTTTAGCTATTAAACTATACTTACATTAACCCACAGGTTTTTCATTCTTTTAATTCTCCTCCTTTTCCCACCAGCATGGGGGAAAAATGGGAGATGAGTGAGCAGCTGCGTGGTATTTATTTGCCAGCTGGATTGAAACCATGACAGCTGTTTATATTGTCTTCCAACAGAACTCACTCCTATGTCTTGGGAAATACTTATATTTTAAATGTCCTCATTTGTTCAGAAGATCTACCAAGCAATATTTTTTATTATATTATCTTCCTATTATCCCTAGTGTCCGATCTCCATTCTACCTTAGCTTACTCAAGAATAATTAATATTTCAAGCAGGTTTTTATTGAGAGAGCGTTATCCATTGGAAAGTTCTAGTTTGTAATGCTACAAGCACCTCCACACTTGTATCTCCTGATTAGGAGAGGATCCAGTTCTGCTGTACCTCATAAGGGCATACAAAATGATTCTACTAGTAGCGCAAATCAGTTTTAGTTTAATGATTCCAGAGACCTAGCTGTTTCCTGTGTGATATATATTACCATAAAGCACAGGAATCAAATCCCCTTTCTCATTTACCTGACTAGATTATAAAGTTAGTAAATTTGAGTAGCCTGGAATCAGAATTTAACCTGGCTTTTTAAAGATGATTGAAAAGGGGGAAAATCCGATTAGTTTAGACTCTAACATAAGCTTTATGACTATACAGAGAACTTTAGAAGAAACAACATTCTTACACAGCTCATACTCAATCCCAAAATATTTTGGCAGTTCCAGCCTTTGTTGGATTGATCTACTTGCATCTTAGATGTAAGTGCTCAGAAAAATAAGGGTTTCTGGTCTGAATGTAGCATGAAAAACAAACTTGTTTGCAGTCACATCCGTTCCAAATTAATAGGAACATTATATTTCAAAAAATATATTGGTATATTATGTAAAGGCATAAAACCTAGCATTTTACATTCATATTGGCAGTATTCCCTTAATAAGTAGTTATAGATCACAAAACTTTTATTCCAAATTACTTTAAAGTTTAGTGCACATATAAACTTTTATCAGAAATTACATATCAATGTAAAGGAATTAAGGTTTTGATCCAATGTTCTGTAAAGCCAAGGCTGTCGTTATATCCATAGTATACTTGTGATGGCTATTTGATTACAAAAGGCTGTCTTATATACTCAGACAGAAAGAAACTCTCTTCTTAACTTGATTAATATTTGCTATAATTAAATAGAAAGTAGCTAATGGACATTATTGTAAGAACAAATGTAATTAACGTGTTCTATAAAACTTCAGGTCTTTGAGCAGTAAAAGAATTTGGATAAACGGATTTTATCTAAACTTAGTAACAATGTATATCAGACAAAAAAAAAAAGAACCATGTAGACAACATTAAAGAAATCATAGCTCAGAACAGGAAAATTTGAGAATTTGAGGTCATTTTCTTACATTTCATTGTAAGAAAAAGAAGTTTTTTTGCATGTCTTTTTCCAATATAAGCTTATGAATTGAACATTTAGAGCCTTTAGTCTTCTCTCAGGCTGGTAGGAAATATTAGCATGCAAATGCAATTACAGTAACTGAATGTTTTAAAGTTTGCTGGTATGTATCTCTTCTTCTTTGTGCCTCTACTTGACTTTCTCATGTTTAGAAACAAAAAACCACACACGTAGGTGGCTCTATTTGCCTCTTCCCCTTACCACTAAAATAATATAATATTATTATACTACCAATAAAAGGATGTCAAATACATCCTTTACAATTTCCACCTAAGTGAATTTTGTCCTTGATTTTCTAGCTTCTTCAAATTGAACTAAACAAAAAGCACCTGCACAAACCCTTCTATCTAAATCTCTGCCTGCTCATGGCAGTAGTCTTTAGCCCTGTCCATATCTTTTTCTAATTCTGCCTGTCTCCTTCTCTTTACAGCTGCTGGATATTCTGCCCTGCTTGCTAGATACTCTCCTCCCGTTTTTTTTCTGATTCTGCTGGAAGGCATTAACATTCATCATCTCTTTCTGCCTACACTGCGTCATGCTGGGATGAAGTTATGAAGTCCACTTTCTTCATAGCAGCCTGTATGGTGCTGTGCTGTGCGTTTATAGTTAAAATATGGCTGATAATGCACCTCTGTGCTGCTGAGCAGCGCTGGCACAGCAGCAATGCCTTGTTTCTCTCTTCACTCCCCTGTCCCAACAAAGCAAGTGGGCTGGGAATGGGTAAGAAGCTGGGACAGCTGACCCCAGCTGACCAAAAGGATGTTCCTTACTATATAACACTGTGCACAGCAGTAAAAGCTGGGGGGAAGAAGGAAGACGTGAGGGACATTCATGGTTATGGCATTTACTTTCCCAAACAGCCATCAAACATGCTGTGGTCCTGGTTCCCAGGAACCAGACAGACATCTGTCTGCTGATAGCAAATAGTTTCCAGTCTGGATTTGTGTCACCTACTGACACAAATTTATCTTCTGTGAATATATGAAATACATGGAAATGTCCAAATATTATATTTTCTGTCTATGACGGTTTAAACCCAGCCAGTAGCTCAGAACCATGCGGCCATTCGCTCACTCTGCCTCCCTTCTTCCTCCTCTCACTGAATGGGGAGGAGAATCAAAAGAGTGTAACTCCCATGGGTTGAGATAAGAACAGTTTGCTAACTAAGGTATAATACAAAACTGCTAGTGCTGCCACCAATAATAATAATGATAAGGGAAATAACAAGGGGAGAGAATACAATTGCTCACCACCCACTGACCGATACCCAGCCCAACCTAAGCAGCCATCTGAGCCTTCAGGGTGACGCCCTGATTTCTATACTGGGCATGAGGTGCTGTGGTATGGAATACCCCTTTGTCTAGTTTGTGTCAGGTGTCCTGCCTCTGCTTTCTCTTGGCTTTCCGTGCTTCCCCACTGGCAGAACATGAGAGTAAAAAGTCCTTGATCAGGGTAAGGATTACTTACCAACAACTAAAAACATCGGTGTGTTATCAGCGCTGTTCTCAGAGTAAAGTTGAAAATACAGCACTGCATCAGCTACTAAGATGGAGAAAAATAACTGTTACAGCTGAGCCCAGGACACCAGGATAAGCAAAAAAAAAATCTTACAGTTACCACTTCCATAACACCTTCTAATTTCTTCTGATCATTTTAGTATTCATGCCCCATTCCTGTTTCATTTTGAATTCACCTTTCTATACTAGAGCTGGTCAAAGCCTAAAATGAAGTCTTATCAGTGATTTTTGCAATACTATTAAAACTTCTGCTTCACATACTTTCACCAGTACACCCCAATTTTCTTTTAATCTTTTTCACCATATTATACTAGCAGCTGAATGTCATCTATACATTGAAAAGTACCATGTAGCTTTTCTTCTACCTGATGAGATCTTATGTAATATGACGCATTTTATTTAGCTGGTATGCTGCCTTGCTTCTGTATAACTGAATTCTACTCCATCTCTTTTACTTTAAGGTTACTCATTGCTTCTCTTATGGTATTCTGTTCATCTCATGTGAATGATGTCACCAATATATTTTATCAACACTATCCTTTTCTTAGTGCTTAGAAGTAAAATTATATAAAACTGTTTTCAGGCTAATCAGCCAAGTATTAGGAGGATATTATTCATCCTCTTACTATAGTCTGCCTCTTAATGATAAAAACATCATTTCAGTTCATCTACAATCCTAATCTTACCCCACCGCACTAATTTGCTATGCAATATAACCACTTCTTTACTGAAGGGCTGGTAGATAATACCCATAATACTGCCTCACAAAAATTCAGGCGTAATTAAACAAATCCTGTTTAGAACTATATTTGCTGATCCTGATGATTGAAAATAATTCCAATACACTTTGAGTCTAAGGGAGCATGTATTAATGGCTGGCAACACACATACAGAGCTTTTTTCCTCTATTTGCCTATCATTGGAAAGAATGGGGGAAAGAAAGTGTGACACAAAACAGAAAGATAACTGCTAGCTAAAAATATCTTTGAAACATGCTTCATTCGAAGAATTACTGAATCCTCTCATTATTCAACCTCACCTGTGAGAGTAACGAACTGGCATGGATCCAAATCTGAAAATAGTGATTGGGTACTGGATGCAAGGCTTCAATTTGAAAAATCAATAATTAAAATTAATAAAGAATCCTAAAGGCAGTCATTAAATAAATTCAAGCACCTCCAGGTCTTTGCTTGATGAACTCAGATTCCTTTTTCTTAATTACTTGTACTTCATTCAGAGGTTTTGTATTATATATAAAAAGTATTTTGTTTCCTTTTCAAAACCTGAACAATGTTGAACAGGTTACTTATATTCATAATGGACTGGACTTAATATTTTTTTCCTAAAAATTCTTGCTACCATAGGTTTTCTTGAAACAAAAAATAAACAAAACAGTCCTGATCTAGCTGGGGATGTCCCTGCTTATTGCAGGGGTCTGGACTAGATGACCTTTGGGGTTCCTTTCCAACCCAGACTATTCTAAGATTCCATGATTCTATGATTCTATGAAGCATGTCCTTTTAGACTAAACTTGCTTACTTTGGTCTTAAAATTGCAGTTCACTCTTATGGCTCTTAATAGTTAAAAATGAATCTCAGAGCTGGGCAAGCTTGGATGTTCAGAATGAAAAAAGAAGTATGGGAAAGTACTGTGCTAGGATGAAACCCAGGAGAATTTTAGAGAACAAACTGAGCAAGTTAGATAGATAGTAGGTTCTGCATATTAGTGGCAATTGCTGTCAAAGAAGGCAAATGTTCTGAGTGCTGTGATATTCATCCAGCATATGACTACGTGTTCTCTCAAGATCAAGAAAAGAGGTATGTCGGACAAAATCTCTAATACTGCCCATACTGCCTTGAAGTTCAACAGCAGTCTAATATTCTTTTCTGAATTCACATGTAACTCAAGTGACTGAAGGAAACATCAGTCTATTAACTACTAAAATTATTTTAATGTAGAATAGCTCATGTTGGAAGGGACCTCAAAAGGTCATCTAGTCCAATCTTTCATGGCAAAGGGAGCCTTGATGAGATTATCTAGCACTCTGTCCATTTAAGTTTTGAAAACCTCTACTGATGGCGACTCCCTTGTCCCTGGGGTGGCTGTTCTGGTGATCGATTGTTCTCATTGTAAAAAATTTATTCCTAATGTAAAGATGAAATCTCTCCCACTGCAACCTGTATCCATTGCCCCTTGTTCTCTCTATGTGGTTTCTTGTGAAGAGAGAGCCTCTATCCTCCTTGTAGCTGCCCTTTAAGTACTGGAAAACTGTGATGAGCTTTCCCCTGCTTTTTAACCCATGTTCAGACATATTCCACTCCATTCCATTCCATTCAATTTCGTTCCATGCCACCACCCAGCAACGCAACAGTCACAATGCCCTGGGACAGGGTAAAGGTGAGCAGCATTCTGTATCCACTGGCAGAGGTGGGCCAGGGCAGCCCAAGACTTTCCAGAGGAAGTCCTTGAGGAGGTCCTGGAATTACTCATTTGGAGGTACTACCAGGAGTTGCTTGTTTGGAGGTTCTAGTTGGGGAGCGCAGCTACTGTATACCTGTGACCGATAAATGGTACTGTCTGTATTGGAGAAAGTTACGCTCTTTGACAGAGCGTGCAGCTTAGGGAGGGACACATGCGGAGTGGTAAGGAAGGAAGGGGACACGTGTCTAGCCAGCCAGATCAGCTGAAACAACCCTAACAATCAATGGGGTGACATGAGGTCAAAGCCAGATGGCCCTCGCATCCAGATACAGCTAGAGGTTGGGCAGAGAAGAGATTGAGAGTTCTCCGCTGCAAGGCTAGCTCTTGGTGGAAGTCAGCTTCTTAGCTTATCAGAGCAATCCTTTTCAGCTGGATAGCCATGGCCAGATCACAGGAATGCCTTTTTGAGAAGCAATGCAGAGCTCACCATTCTCATTCCCCACAGAGCCAGAGGCAGCAGCCATAAGCAATGGGATGCAGAGATGTTTCCAGGGATCCCAGTGCTTTGGAGCAGCCACTGATGCCCTGCCAGGTGTAGGAAGGATTCTTGCCCCCAGGTTTGATCAGGCCAGGGGCCTTTGGACCCTCTGGGCAATCCCTGAGGTGGCTCCAGGTTGAGGGAGAATAGGGCTTGGGCATCTCTGGGGAGGTGTGTGGACTAGGAGCAGGTCTTGCTCACATGCTTAGGGGTAACTGATAACCAGTGCTGGGGTCAGGAAGGAATTTTCACCCTGGACAGATTGGCATTGGTCCCAGGGGATGTTTGTCTTCCTCAAAACATCGAGCAGGAGCACTTGTCAGGGCTACTCTGGTCCATTCTGGCTGCTTTGCTGCCTGCTGCTCATGCACCATGAAGGTGGACCATCATGTCCTGCAGCTGGGAGGAAGGTTTTTTTCCCCCATGGGGGGCCTGCAAGTGATCCCGGAGTTTTTATGTTTTCCAATGCAGCAGTGAGCCAGCTCCTTGGAAGGATTCCTTTGGGCTGTTGTGGCACAAAATCCTGCTGCTCCTGCTTCCATTCAGGTGGTCCCTTATGCTCCCATCCAGGGAGGAGGAAGCTTTCATGACTCCCAGGGTAGCCCCCGGGGGTTGCTACTTGTCCTCTGTAACACTGAGCACAGCCTCTTGTCAGGGCTTCCATTTGCGCTTGGTTCTTGCCCGCTGCTTTTGCACCTCCAGGGCACCACACATGTCCTGGCGCTCTCTGGCTCCTTTGCCTATTGCAAGCTTGGAGCAGGAGCAATTTCCGCTCTTCCCTTGGCTCCATGTTCTTGGGAGTTCTGGCTTGTGCACAGCAGCATGTGTTTGGAAGGTGTTAGTGCTTGTGAGCATCAGCTTTGAAACAAAATGTCACATTAAGGCACCAGGTAGTCTACCCGCTTCCCAAGAAGGATGAGACCCTTGTATCCAACCCGCCTGCCCACCCTAGGCAGCCCTGCCAAGTTGGAGGGTATTCGCCCAACCTGTTCAGGGACCCTACGAGCAGCACCACACTGACAGAAGTTAGGGAGACCAGTCTACTTCGCTTCCCCAGAAGGATGAGACCCTTGTATCCGACCCGCCTGCCCACCCTGGGCAGCCCCACCAAGTTGGAGGGTGTTCACCCAACCTATTCAGGGACCCTACGAGCAGCACTTTAGGCCAAATCCCTTAAAAGCAGT
>WYDI02023737.1:0-16813 GCA_009867235.2 Psittacus erithacus | reverse complement strand
ACACCTTCCACTGGAGCAGCTTGCTCCAAGCCCCTGTGTCCAACCTGGCCTTGAGCACTGCCAGGGATGGGGCAGCCCCAGTCCCAGGTTCTGGTGATGTTCCCAGGAAAGCTGCCCCTCAGGGGTGTGTTCCACCAGGAGCATGGGCTGACCCCGGCCCCCAGCTCCCACCCACAGCAGTTTGGTATGGAAGGATGCTGATGCCCTGGGGCTATGCCTCCTGTGCTGTGGGCATGCTTCCTTAACATGAGGCCCTGGGAGCATGGGGCCTGTTCCACAGCCGCAGCGCTAACACATCCCAAACCCCTCATTCCTGGGTCAGCAGCACGATTCGAGCCCTTCCTCCACAAAGTTCCTCTCTTTCGTTGCTGGAGCCTTCAGAGAATCTTGCTCCTGTTATATTCCATGTCTGTGGTTGCTCCATATTTATCAACAGTGAGTAACCAAACATAATGACTGTGCTTCTGTAATGACCATCATCGTTAAGGAGAGAACATGTGCAAATGAATCATTAATTACAGGCTTCTAAGCACTCTCCTCCCGCAGCCATTTAGAAGAGTTTGTGAGCAGAAGACACGAATCCCCCTTCCTGATGCATTTTTCAGTTCTCCTCACAATAAACTCTTGTCCTCAGCACAAACCTGTTCCCATCCTTCAGCCCCGAGGTCCCACCGTGACCTCCCCAATGTACTTCAATCATCCCACCCATTGCCATTTCCTCTGCACTTCTCAAGGCATCCATTAGGCAGGTTAAAAGCGATGGGTCTATAAAAGGCAATAGAAAATCAGAGCACATCTTGAAGGGGACTTCTGAAAGTTGGGGGTTTCTCTGTTCTCTCTGAAAGACAAACTCTGGTCTCAGAGAGCAGCAGCAGTGAAATGCAAAACGGGTCTTTCATGCTGCCAAGGCCTCCGACGTTCAGCATGAACTTAGCTCTGCAAAAGCTCGCTGCAGATAAAACCCGCTGCTGAGGGCCAAGTCATGCCCGTAATGAAGAGCAACCCTTTATCTGTAAAACTCTGCAGATCCAGCCTCCTCCAGCCTTTTGGCAGTGTTTGACTTTCATGGAGCTGCTCCAAGTTCCTGTCCGTTCAATTGCACAGTGGATGGGTCACCTTTCCTGATGGAAAGAAGTAAACCCACCCCCGGGCTCCTCAGGCCCGCGGGTCACTTGAACCTGCTCTTGGAAGAGTTTCCATCCCATCTTTGGATGATCGAAGGCTGTCGCTGTAACCAGAGGCAGAACGATGCTGAGGACTCTGCCAAAAGCCCATTTTTGTGGTCCTTTCTGCGTCTCTGCTGCTCTATGGGTGATTGTCAGGGGGAGATTTTCTCCCTGTTATCAGTTCCTCAGGGCTTTTAGCAAACACGTTTGACAGGAGAAACAGAGAAGAAGCCATTCTCTTACCTGAGGGCGGGTGTTGGGAAGAACAAGCTTTGAGCTCCTTCAGTCCCGATTCCAGCTCAGCCCCGACGAAATACAGCGCGTGTAATGCAGACCTGCACCGTGAGCTGCTTTACACCGACTGCCTCTCAGGGGAGGAAACCTGCCCCGTTCTCGCCCCTATCCCTGGCCATCAAAATGCACATTTCTGAAGTGAATGCTAAGAGCCAGGCTCTGCCAGCTGCCTCCAGAGGAGCAGCACCACGCTCTGCGTGCTGCATGGGCAGGCCTGACCCGGAGAGGGTCACCTTTACTGAGTGACTTTTCAGCCACACAAGTGAAATCCATACACGCCAGAGCGTTAGCGTGAGCCAAAGGGTTTCTGCTAAGGTAGGAGCAGAGGGAATGATCCATGGGGAGCACGGAGCAGTGGAAGCTCTGTGCCTTCTGTTGCCTCGGGGGGATGTCCATTATTGGTCATTTGAATGCAATAAAACAAGATGGGGAGATGGGCAAATGCTCAAAAGCTTGAGGAGCAATGGCTTTGAATGATTCTAATAGCCCCCAAGGCAGATCACTGATAATGTATGATCCATAAGCACGATAAGAACCATATTTGCTACATCCACTGACACCGATGTGGTTTTCACTTTGGGAAGTGTCTCTGGCCCTGTGGGCACAGAGGCTTCTGTGCAGGAAAATTACCAGCCAGGATTTCTAAGCCCAAAAGCACTAAACCAGGGAGCAGCAGCAAGCTGACCCGAGAGCAAGCTCTGCCTTCACAGCACGCACTGCTCCTGTTTGTGCTGCCTCCTCTGCGAGCAGCCCTCCCGCCTGTGCATTGATTTACAGAGCAATAACGTCAATTGCTCACTCATTCCTCCCGAGTGGGTAAACGCAGGCGTTCGCTAAGTTGAAAGATGCTGTCGAGAGGAGAATCTGCAGCAGAGGAGACAGGGAGCGTGGGAAAGGGATGGGAAGCGTTTCTAATCACAGAATCATGGAACGGTTTGAGTAGGAAAGGACCTTAAATCACCCGGTTCCAACCCCTGCCATGGGCGGGGGTGATGGACTCACACTGGACCCACGATGCTGTGTCCAGCCTGGCCTTGACCCCCGCCAGGGACGGGGCATCCAGCACGGCTGCTGTTGGCTCAGACTGCGCTCTCTCTGTGTCCCCCCGCAGTGGCACGGCCGCGCAGCGAGCTTTGACAGCCAGGGCTCCTGTCCCTCTCCGAAACCACCCCCCACGCCCTGATCCGGAGCACGGCGCCCGACGTGGGACTGACCCAAGTTACTCGTGCACTTGGCCTGCGGCCTCAGTAGCTTCCTGCTGAGGGGCAGCGGCAGCAGCGAGGCTTCGGTTGCTGTCGCGTAGGTAAAGGCAGAATCCTGTGTTGTGGTCCAATACGTCTTTGTCTTAATACGTCTCCAAGGTGATGTTTCTTTTGTGGCTTTCACTGTATGGATGGATGCTTCCGGAGGAGGAAGGACTGAGATAAGAGCTCTGTAACACAACGTGTAAAATAGTGTTTGCCGTGTCCGGATGCTGGAATGGTGCAAAGGTGCTGGGAGGGAGCAGGGTGGCCTGGGGAGGGGACATCCCGAGCAGCCCTGCTGCACTGTCTGTGCCTGCTGGGAAGAGCAGCAGTGAAAGACTCCTGTGGCCAGCCCAATCCCAGCAGCGTGTTCCCGGGTTTCCTGTTCCTATCGAGGTGTTGATGAGCTGTAGAAGTCTGTGCAGTGTGTGTCCCAGATCCCTGTATCCATAGAGAAAGAAGTGCTGTTGATTCCTCAGGGAGGAAAACCTGGTTCTTTCCCCTGTATTTAAAGTCTCCTTAGAGCTACTTGCATGAAGAGTTTCTTAAGACCCCCTTGTAGCTGCTGCTCATCCCCCCGTACATCACCACGTTACCTGGAGTGGAGAGAACTGCGTTGCCATGGATGGGGTTCAGCCATAAAGGGCGGAAGAGGCCACAGAAATAGGTGACATCCTCGCAGGAACATTAGACCTTTATGTCTTATCACATCCTGGAAATAGAAGATGAACAAGAGGGTTTTTCCTTAATGAAAAAGGTTTCTAAGGCCCAAACCCTGGAGGAAAAGGAAGTTTAGGGAAGAAGGAATCTTTGGTGGTTGTTTGGCTGCAGAGGCCACAAATGCAGCTCTAACACCCCAAGTACCAGTTTGCCAATGCAGCTGAGTCAGCCGCTATTATCAGACAGTGGTGGGGTTTGGACACCTCTCATGGTGGATTTTCCCTGAGTTATGAAGTCCATCGGTGCTTTGTGTTCTGGTGTCATTCAATCAAGTAAATGCATCTTGATTGCGAGTTCAAACTCAGCTCGCGAGCAAGGCAGGCGCCTCTGCTCACAGCAGGTTACCAGCACTGCATCCCCCCGTCTCCGGGTCAGCTTCAGTTGCCACACATCACTGAACATCAGGACTGGCAGAGGAGGGGATTTGTTTGCACTGTTTTTGTGGGTAGGAGGAGCCCTCTGTTGAGCGAAGGACAAACACATAATTCCCCATCGCACCTCGTGTCTTAATTCTCCATGTGCCACGTGCTAGGGAAGCAGAAACTCAATAAAATGGTTTTATTTGTAAGCCTTGCCTTGTCTGCTGCGATCCTTCCTCTTGCGAACGCAGGGACTGGGAGAGATGGGAGCTGAGGTGGGTGCAGCGATGGCAGCGGATGCTGCAATGTGTGATAATAACAGACCCTGCCATGGTACGAGGCGCTGCAAGGGCAGACTGTACTTGGGAGCAGACACTGCGGAGGCCATGACCTCTGGAATTCTTCATTGTCCCGGGACAGTCAATGCACATCCCCTGGGGAGCTGCTCAGAGGAATCAGAGGATCCCAAATTGGTTTGGGTTGGAAGGGACCTCAAAGCTTCCCAGCACAAATAGTTCTGGAGGCTCCTACCCAGGGACATGTCTGAAGATGCCCCTTTCCAAGACCACCAATGACTTCTTGGCATGTTCCAGGTCTCCTTCTGGCCGTGCACAGTGATTAACTTCCAGTGGTGGATGGTTCCACACCTGACCACGAGGCCCTGAACCTTGGCCTAAGCCTGCTTAGTGCCATGAACTGGATGTGTCTCTTGCAGGTTCGCAGATCAAAGCAGCTGTAAGCAAGGCGCACTCAGAAGGCGGCACAGCAATCCCACTGGATGCAAGGATGGCACTTGACAATCATTAACTGCACTCACCCACTCAAATCCTTTCTTCTTTAATCCTGGCTCCTGGGTTCTGGGGTTCTCTGTATAAGCTCTGTCTTTTACCCATTCTTCTCGTTATCTGGGATTTAGTCAAAGCAGACGTGGGGTTTGACACAAAGCTCCTATTTTTAATGCTTGCTCCGCACAGAAAATCAATTTCCCCTCAATGCTGGCTGTCACTTGCATTGCTGGAAAACTGGATCTCACGTTAGCGCCGAACACCCACGTCTTCATGGCTCAATCCCCCCCCCGGCATTTGAAATGCTGAGATTTTGCCACATGCCACGTGAAGGGTCAAATGAAACCTCTGTGTGTTTGGCATCGCCGCTCGAGCAGATTGGTCACACTCGTGGAGATGAGACCCTGTCCGAGTGCAAACATTCCCCTTTCATCTCGAGAGGGATTAGAACTCCAGAAAGGAGCTGAGCCCAGCACAAATGCCATTCCGGGATTAGCGAAGCTGATTGCTTGCTCCTCACCCTGCTACTCTTAACTGTGTAATAGTTACTTACAGAGTAGTTTAGGGCCTGATGTGCTGTGCCAGGCTGCTGGCAGTGTGTTGAGGGTGGTCCCAAGGCACCTCCTGCTGCATGGCTGCTGAGCACACACCGGGCAGGAGATGCTCGCAAACCAGGTACTGGTCACTGGTCACTCTGCAAAGGCTGCAAGCAAATGGGCTCTTTCCTCTTGAGTCCTGCAAGCAACAGAAACACCCACGAGCATCCCCAGCCCTTCCTTTTTATCCCCTTCCTTTACAGCTTTAGTCTCACAGTGTCTAACAATGAGTGACTGCAGGAAGAACAAGAGACACTGAAGTGAGGGCTGTCACTGAAGCGCTGTTAACTTAATGATGGGGATACAGGGAGAAGTGGAATCCCATGGGTCCATTGCACTGCTCATTACAAGGGCTCAGAGGGCTGAGGAACTCTGAGGGGTCCCAGCCAGGTGCCCTCTCACTGACCAGCAAACAAAACAACCTGGTGTATGAGAAGTGCCCAAAAGCACCTTCCCCACCGCTCCAGCCCCACGGCCCGGACATCCCACCAAGGCTCCCTGCTCCCAGCCCTGCTCTGATCCCACACAGCCAGACTGAGGGAAGTGGGGGGGAGCTGAGCACAGCTGGACACAGCTGCAGCCCCATGTGCTCATCCACAACCTCAGCATCGCCCCCAGGCAGTGATGGCTGTGGCTGAGGGGACCCCAAGGGATGCTCCCTGTGCCAGGCTGAGCACCCCTTGGACCAGGCAGGACAGGGCTCGGGTGCAGTGCTGGCAGGGTGGGTGAGAGCCCTGCGGTCCCAAAGCCACAGAACTGCCTTGTTGCTACGTGAGCCCATGGACACCTGCAGCAGCAGAGAGCTGGGGTTAAATCCTGCTGCTAACAGGAGGATGCTGCTGCCAGAGGAACCTCCTCCATCTTCTCCAGCTGCTGGCAGCACTACGTGGGGATGGCTTTAGTGGATGGGTTTAGCTCCAAGCCCATGCAGCCCCAGGCCTGAGCTCTCCCTCTCTGCCACAGAGCTCCAGGCAAACATTCCTGCTGAAGCTGGTGTTGCTTATTCCACATTTGCATTAGAGGGTGCCAAGCACCAGCAGCAAACTCCTGCCAGTCTGTGGCCCTCCCGCCGTGTCTGGGATCAGCCCAAGCTCCAGTGTCCTCCCACAGCTGCTGCCAAGCCCTGGGTACAGTCCTTTGTTGCCTCCTGATTCACGTGTGATGAGTTAGACCTCAACCAGATGTTACGTGGGCAGAAACACCTATTTGAAGTTAAAAGCCTGTGATTATCCTTGCCAGCCAGCCATTAAGGAAGTATTAAATGGAGAAATTACCCCCCCCTTCATGTTTCAATACAATAGCATCTTTATAATACACTTGTTTAAGTTGCCTGCTCTTCTTTTTAGCTCCCTTGTTTCTAATACTACACGCAGAACCGTTTCACCTCATCAATAGCTCCTCTGAGCTGGAAAAGAGCCAAGGAGAAGGAAAGATAAAGCCAATATCCTTGAGAATTAAACAAGAGGGTAAAATGAGGCAGAAAATCTCCCGTTCTCATCTGCTGTTAATAGAACTTCTCAATTGCCTTCTCCAGATTGCCTTCCAAAGAGAGTTACTGTTCAAGAGGAGAGATGGAAGGGATCAGTACTCACAGAGGCTCCTCTTTACAGGGGTAAAACAGCTGGCAGTGAAAGGGCTGCAGCACAAGCTCGGAAGGAAAGCAGCGACTTCACTGGAGCCTATTTCCCACTGACCTTCGTTCTGGGAAGAGATAACACCGCTGCGTACGGAGGTAACTCCTGCCGCCTCCAGCCACGGCCCGCAGGGGCAGGGCACGGGGCCGCCAGCCTAACCAGCAGCGATGCTCAGGTACCGCAGACCCCACCGCCCTCCACAGCGCGAAGGGAAAGGGACAAGCACGACGCGGGATAAAGGCAGCCGGGGCGCTCGCTGCGCATTGGCTCATCCGCAGGATGCTCGCGGCTGGCGGAGGGGAACCCAAGAAAGCCACAAAGCAGCGACACGCGGCTCTCGGCTGCAGTGATCCGTCCCACCGGCAGCCGGGCAGACACGCACTGACCCTCACGGGGATTTACACAGGAGCCCCCCGAGCCCACGGGAGCGCACGGGCAGCTCTGAGAGGATCATTTATTCCTATGGGTAACTGCCGCCCGCAGGGGCTCCGCTCCGCCCCGCTCAGGGCAGACACGCGGTAGCGACACGCGGGAGGTACGAAACCCGCCCCTTCCCTCCCCGCGGCGGGACCCGCGCTCAGGGCCGCTGCAGCGCCCTCTCCTGAACCGCTTTGGATCGCGCTCCTCCCGGGCTCGGGCTCCGCAGCCACGGCGGCCACAGACCGCGCCGCGCCTCCGCGT
Organism: Psittacus erithacus; assembly: GCA_009867235.2. NCBI lineage: Eukaryota > Metazoa > Chordata > Aves > Psittaciformes > Psittacidae > Psittacus > Psittacus erithacus. The sequence goes on along the minus strand of WYDI02023737.1, from coordinate 9,334 downwards.
CCCGCCCCGCAGCCCGGCCCCGCCGCTGCCATTGGCCGCCGTGCCCATCAATTCGCGCCGGTCCCGCCTCTCCGCCCCTGCCATTGGCAGCCGCTCCCATTGGCCGGCGCAGCAATGCCCCGCCCCGTTCCGCCCTCTTCTCCACTGCCATTGGCTGCCGCTCCCCGCCGCTGCCGTTTGCCGCCGCTCCGGTCCATCCGCCCGGGTCCGCCCTCCCGCCGCTGCCATAGGCGGGCGCTGCCATTGGCCTCCGCGCCCGCGTCGGTCCTCCCCGCCACTGCCATTGGCCGGCACCGCCTTCCCGTCCCGGGGCTGCCATTGGCAGCCGCTCCCGTCAATCCGCCCCGGTTCCGCCTCCTCGGCACTGCCATTGGCCCCCGCGCCCGGCTTTCGCCCCCCGGTACTTACAGGCACAAGGCAACCTCAGCGCGGAGCTTCCCCGTCCAGGCACAGGTGAACCGGATCCGTCTTCGAAGCTGAAGCCCAATCACTGCCATCCCCTTCAATCCCAGTTCTCTGGTTGGTTCCAGCGTTCTTCCAAAGAAAACCGACATGGCCTTATCTTGCAAGCATCTTTATTCCAATTCCCAGATTAGTTCTCAATAGTTTCATTATGTACAGAAATAGAACTTTAGATATAAAACCCCAACGAACTCGACACAAATCAATTAAAATCTGTAGAAAGCCAATGTGGAACGTTGCTTTTTTCTAAGTTTCTCTAAATCATATAAAAATAAAATCTGATCATTACAGTTTTGATTTAAAGTTCACAAGTTTTTTTACTGTCTCACTGCAAGAACATCCTGTACGAGCACTGGAACACAGCTGAGGGACAATGGTGACAACCTGCCTCAGGTGATGGTTATGGTGATGAACTTAACGCTAACCTTTGCTCACCTCACCCTGACTACTTGAAACATGAGGCTGGAGAGGGGAAAGCTGACCCAAACAGGTATGGCCCAGTAAAAACACTGCAGGCTGGAAAAAACCTCCTAACATCAGAAGCACTCTGGAAGTAACAGGTTTTAATGCGGTTTCTACCCAACTGTGTCAGTTTGGTTCACTCCCAGGTAGAGCCTTTCCCAAGCCTGTGCAAACAGCAGATCAGTGTTTGCAGGGTTAATTTTCACCACTCTAAAGCTTTTTCCCCAGCACCAGTAAATCAAGTTGTGCAGAGTAACTGAAGCACCAAGTTCTCCAAGAGCAAGGAAACCAGGAGAGGCGCAGGAAAACCACTGCAGCATCTCATACCTAGAGCAATGAACAGCATCTTGTCAGTCACATCTGAACCAGAAGTCAACAAATTCTCCATTCTAATTCCCCACTGATCATCCCACATGCTTTTTTCCTGAACTAAAAAGCAGAACCCCTGTTATCAAATGCGATACAGGGACACGATCTCCAAATTAAAGGCATTTCACAGGTTTTGAGGGCATCATTAGAATTACAACTTCAAAACTCCAATTGTAGAAAAGGAGAGCCCAATTAGTATTTTTATTATGCCATGGGGATGGCAAGTAACATTGCTGCATTGCTTTCGTGATGCTTGAGCATCAGCTGTATTTTCACATCATATGGTAACTACTGCAGTTCACAGTTAACCCTCTGTAGCAGGGAAAAGTGGTGACGAATTTGCAGTGTTCTGGGGTTTCCCCCTTACAAAAGGGAAACAGCTGAAGGAACCAAGTAGCAAATCACTTATTCACACAACTTCATGTGAACAGAGGTGAATTCTGTGATACTTGGTATTTATTCCAGCCTCATACCTGCTTGGATATCAGCCACACAATATCCTTCAGGTCCAAACATATTCCACTGGCGCCGCTTTCTTAGTGTGACTGCAACAACAATTAAACAGTGGAAGCTGAGAACATAAATAAGGAGTGCTTGCCTTCCACCAGGGACCTCCCCTTCCAGACCCCACACGTGAAACGCTAGCCTGGGAACAGATGAACAAAAGTGCAGATGCAGAGGTATTAATACTGGCTTTCTGGTAAAGAACACAGCCATTTGTAGACTTAGATTTCCATAAGTTAAAGAGTATTCTCCTCACAAGTACCAGAATGAGCACACTGGATACAAGAAATAATGAAGAATCCTTCACTTCAATCCATATTCAGAAAGCAGAATCCATTACAGAGAAGTTCCTCTAAGGTTAACTAGGCTAAAGGACCAGGGGCTATGCATGGCTACCTGAATTCAATAAAACTCAATACATACCATGAAGCTTTAATTATTGATCAGGATGAGGCCTTTCACTGCCTTGAAAGCAAAGAGGTTTGGTGCACAAGCAGCCAGCACCCTTTGGAACAGTACTGGGTAAAGGTATGTATTTAAATAAGGATAAACCAAAGGGCTCGTAGTGCACCAGAGCTCCCCTGAATCCCCAGTGTGCTAGACTGAAATAGTAAGACACCAAAGCATCACACTAACACTCAAGCAGTACATTACATGCAAAACTGGGATCTTAAAAGGCATTTTGCACAGTAAACATCATTAGCTAACAAAATCTGAGGCTTTTAAACAAGTCAGAGGAAATGGAGACCCACAAGAACAGCACACACCTCTGGAAACTTTAAATCAAAACTGTAAGAATTGGGTTCTGAACCCCATAAATATTTCCTTCAAAATAGGTTTTGCTTTTTCAAAGTGCAAAAAATCCAACTGAACAGTCACCACTTCCCAACATACGGCAGACAAGGCATTTCTGGAATGGACTGAACCTAAAGCAGTCTGTCCCTCAAGTGTTACTTAAAAGGAATGCTATTACACCACCCTACCCTTGAAGATACTCAAAAGATTTTGTCTGGATATCAAAATGGGACGCAGGTATATTCCAACTGGGATAAAAGTCCTAAAATCCCACTTCTCTCCCCACTCAGAAGAGCACATGCAGCTGCCACTTCTTGTTTTGAAGACGTTCATGAGTGCTCAGGGTCACACAAACTACAAGGTTTCTGAAGGTGCTAGAAGAGATCAGTCTTCTTATAGCAGGTTTCTTGGAGTCTATGGAATACTCTCTGTCTATGCTCTGCTGTGAAGCAGTATCCTATCGCTTCTTCTGTTTCCTGGATCCGCTTCTGGAACCTGCATCCATCCCGTGCAATCTCTTCCCAGGGTCCTTTCCGATCCTCCTCGCTGCTTATGTAATACTCAGTAACTTTCTCAAGGAAGGTCACCTGGAAAAGACAAGTAATAAAGCATTAGCCAAGCACTCATGCAGAAGGAGCCTGGTATTTATCTGCACAAGCTTTTATTTCTAAACAGAAGCTACTAAATGCCCAAAATAGCCAAAAGCCTCTGATAGGCGACCTAGGCCAGAGCATGTGCCAGCTCAGCTTTAAAAACAGCCAGTTGCTGACTTCCAAAGTTGAGCTTAAGCTACTACAGAGTTTCTAAATTAGCCTCAGAGGCCTCTTTAGGCTGGTGGCAGATCACAACATGTTCCCTGTTCAAGAACACATCTGCCACCAGCACTTGGGTTATAAACCTTACACAGCCACAGTGCGGGCAGGTTACTCAGGACGTGCCAAGGTACTTCTGGCTACAGAGATACCCTCCAGCCACCACCTCCCATCACTGACGCTTCCATTTCAGAAGGAAAGAAAGAAAGGGAGGAATCATTGTTCTGTGAAGCAACCAAGAACGTGAGTCACCTTCAGCACCAGGATAAGGAATCACACAAGGTTACATAGAAGGAAGCAACACTCATCACTGTGTGACTGGAACAAACACATCCTCTCAGAGCTGGTTTCACAAGCCAGAGTATTTCAGTTCAGGCAAGGACATGGAATAAAAGTGATGGCATTTTAAAATACATATCAAAACCTTTCATTCCTCACTATGTTTAAGAGCTATTCAGCTATTTTAAGAAAGCAAATGTATACGGCTCAGGATCTAAACTTGACAGTGGTTAGATTATTACTATACTAAGGATTTAAGTCCTTCTGTTATCTAGGTATAAGCAAAAGCCAGACTACTTGAGGCTCATACTGAATTCTGTGTTGCTTTTCATTTAGCCACAAAAGACAAACTAGGGAGCTGTCAGCATCCAACAGCTCTCACACTAGGACCGATTCCTGAAGAGAAGTCGAACACTGTCCTTACAGGTGGCTCCTGGGGATTTGCTGCAAGACAGCTAGTTCTGGAAGGTCAGGAAAACACAGAGGAAGATATAAATCACTTGCTGCTCTGTTCCTGTTTTATTAACACAGAAGCCTCAGTTCATACCCAGCTCACGCTAACACAAAGGGAAGTGTATTGAGATTGCTTTTTGTGGTAAAGCCACCCTCCAACATGGAGATAACAGTTATGGAAGAGATGACCTCCAGGAATAATCAGCAGCTGAGGACAGAGCCACAAGAGACTGTGTGGAAGTCTCCAGAAGTCATCTAAATCTAGTGTGGTGATCCCAAAGGCCTGCAGTCACCTCTGAGAGGAGAGGCATCAGAGCCCACATCCTCCAGGGTCAAGGCATTGGTAACTTCACCAAAACAAAATGCCCCTGGGTTTGATGGCTTTGCTGCTGTGTGATTGTAAGGTGTCAGATAGGAAACAGGATGAATGACCTGAAGATTGCTGGCAACCTCAGCTCTGTTTTACAGACAGGTCTAATGATGTGCTTTCAAGCACAGGAAGCTGTTACATCAGCCTGTCCCCCTGCGAGTTCCCACCTTACACCCTTTTTACATCAGCCTGAGACACCCCTGAGCACACTTACTGGATGCTGAAACGTCATGTTGAATCCTGCATCTAGGTCATGGCTCTTTCACCCGGATTACACAGAATCAAACCACACAGCAATCACAACATCACTCCTGTGTAACCTCCATCCCTGCCAGGCAGCAAGCCTTGAGGAGGCGCAGGCTGAGCTTACAGCAGAGCTCCTCAGTGCTGCCCTACCGCAGTTACACAGAAACCTCCTGCAGGAACTGTTGGGAGTCATTTCCATTTAAATTAAACCACAACAGTTTGTCCTGTGAGATCCATGAAGTCTGTAAGCACCATCTGCCCCAGCAAGGACAGGTATGAAGTCACCTCCAAACCAGGCTCTCAATTAAAGGAGCAAACAAATCTCTTTGCTCTAAGAACATTAAAGCAAACACAATAGTTACATGACAGTGTATTACTCTGGGGATTGGATCACAAGCTCTTCATCATCCTAATGCCTAAAGTACCAGGCAAGACTCAGATACCACCCCTGAAAAACCATCCAGCCCATGGGTAGCATCACAGAACTTGGGGGACAAGCAATTAGATTATTCCTATTTACCTGAATCCTAGCACATGTATTAAAAGGCCTTTCTTTTAATGCACAAACTCTTGAGAATCATGCTCATCTTTCAGTTTGTGCTCAAAAGCCCAGCTCCAGATTGTACTGAAATGACTGCTGCATTTTAAGTCTTTTAGATGAAAACAGGAGTATTACTATACTCTGTATTCAAACTTTTCAGTGTATTATTGTGTTAACCCCCAACAGAAGCATTCTTCCTGCTCCAAAAGATGTCTGTAACTCAAGTAGGCTTGTCCCAACTCTGAGAACTTTAAGCCTGGATTACACTATGTGTATAAAAAGGTCCTAAAGTACTTTATCAGTGTTATTCCAACAGGTACTTTCCGAAGGAAAAACTTACATCATAGATCTCAACCGTTTCTCTGAGGATGGCAACTACACAACAGAGATTTACAACAAACACAGAACGAAAGCCACCTCTTCAGAGGAAAACGCAACTTCCAGTCTAAAAAAGGAATGTGAGGAAATGCCCCACGTCACTGAGCTGTGAAATTCCCATCACGTGTGAAGGATGAGGCACGCTCATTTCAGCCAAATAATTAGACCATGAGCTCACAGGGGCATGCTCGTGGCTCAAACCCAAGTCCCCTCACCCACCCACAGCGCAATGGGGGCTGTTTTAGCATCACCAGAACACAAACCCAGAAACCAAGTTTGTACCTTTTTTCTCTTGGAACTTGGACATTTCTCAGTAGAAAGAATGCCATGTAGCACCGTGACCCCACAGTCAGGCTTTTCCAGCTGCCCCCCCCAGTTAGTTAAGGGACTACACTCAGAAGTGACCAAACTTGGCCTCTCAGCTCCTTTTGAACCAGGCGTCCCTTTCTTCTTTGCTGTCTGAAAGGCTGCCTTGAAGTTTAAAGGATTATATGGATCATCTGAGGTACAGAATGAGTTCCAAAGCTTCAAGTTTTCTGCCCCATCCACACTGCTACAGTCCCACTCCTCCTCAGAACTGGGGTGAGGAGAGCCCGAGGACTCCTCTACCCACGAAGAATCATCATCTTCCTCCTCTTCCACATCTGACATGTCCCTTCCCGGCTCGCAGGAAGATGTCTGAATGGTGGCTGTGAAGTTCTGAGGGTTGTACGGATCCAAACTATAGAAGGAATTCCAGAGGTGAAGCCTCTCCCCGTCCTGGCTACCGCAGTCTGAATCCGAGGGGAGCTCCTCTTCGCTATCGAAACCATCGTCATCATCATCCCAGTCTTCCTCATCATCTGCACTCTCCTCCCCACTGGAAACACCCCCTATGATATAGTCTATTAACTTATTGGCACAGGCGGGTCTGACCGAAACGGGAAGGTTTTGCTCTATTTCCACGTCCTCGCCATCCTCTTCACCCAAGGCTTCCCCCTCAAGTGTGCCCTTCTCGGCTGAGCCCCGTTCCCCCTCCTGCTCCACGGCACCACTACCTCCGGGTCGCGTCCCCGCGTCGCTCAGCTCCTGGGGCTGCTTCAACTTCCCAGCATCGCACCGCTGGTCCCGCAGTGCCCCTACCTCCTCTTGCCAACCGCCCTTGTGCTGCTGCTGTTGCTCCTCCTCCAGGCTGTGGTAGCCGTGGTCCGGCTCCGGCACGGCCAGGCCCCCGTTCCCTAAGTGCCACGGCTGCAGAAAGGCCAAGCGCTTGCTGCGGACGAACTCGGCTTCGGGCACAGCGCCCCGGAGGAGCCCGGCCTCGGTGGGGCCCTCGGCTCGCAGCGGCTGCGGCAGATGGCTCTCTCTAGAGCCGCCGCCCGGGCCCTGCTCCGGGCCCAGCACGTACAGGTCCACTCGCGGCACGGAGAGGGACAGCAGGCGGCTCCGCACCAGCCCGCTCCACCACAGGCCCGGCGGGGCCTCCGAGCCGCCCTCCCGCTCCTTCCCCAGCGTCTCCTCGGCCCAGTCCAGCGCGGCCGGCTCCGACAACAGCAGCAGCGGAGGCGGCGGCGAGGGGCCCTTGGCAGACGGCTGCCCTGCGGCGGGGCAGAGCGCGCTGCTCAGCGCGGGGCCGGGCAGCAGCCGCTGCAGCAAAGCGGGCAGCGGGGACAGCAGCTGCGACATGAGCCGCAGCCAGGAGAAAGGCGGGGTCGCCTGGGGCGAGGCTCCGGCGGGGGCCGCGCTAGGCCCGGCCAGCTTGGGCCAGGCGGCGGGGAAGCCCAGCCGAGCCCACCCCAGGCCATCGCGTTCGCGGCCGCTCTGCTCCATGCGCGGGCAGAGGGTGCTGCTCAGCGCTCCCGGCGGCGCGGCGGTGCGTGCGGAGCGGCGCTCCGGGCAGGGGTAAGGGCTGCGGTGCTCCGGGCTGCGGGCGGCTCCCGGCGGCTGCGTGACTCCATCCTGCTGCGGGCGCTGACACAAAATGGCGGTGGCAGCGCCGGCGCCAACCCCGCGCCGCGCAGGCGCCCATTTCGTCACCGACCCCGGCGCCGCCCATTGGGCACAGCGATGGCCACGCCCCCGCGGGAGGCCGAACCCAGGGCGGAGGCACCGCCCCTCCCTCCGCGCGCGGATTGCATCAGCCGCGCGGCAGCGGGAGCTGCGCGGTAGCGCCCCCTGCGGTGGCGGAGGGCTTTGCTCCGTTACCGCGCTCAGCCCCGTTACCGGGCTCTGCCCCGTTACCGCGCTCAGCCCCGTTACCGCGCTCAGCCCCGTTACCGGGCTCTGCCCCGTTACCGCGCCCAGCCCCGTTACCGGGCTCTGCCCCGTTACCGCGCTCAGCCCCGTTACCGGGCTCTGCCCCGTTACCGCGCCCAGCCCCGTTACCGCGCTCAGCCCCGTTACCGGGCTCTGCCCCGTTACCGCGCTCAGCCCCGTTACCGGGCTCAGCCCCCGCGGACACCCCGCGGGGAGCCACGGCCGGGAGGCAGTTACCGGGAGAACGGGGGCCGGGGCACTGCGTGTGCACCGCGGCAGCGCTTGGGACCGGGGAAACGGGGCTCGGGGGTGGGGACGGAGGTGCAGGCAGCGGTGCGGGTGGTGCAGGCAGGGGTGCAGGCAGGGCCCACAGCACCCCATGCACTTCATTTCCACGCCAGGGCCCCGGCTCCAGCCCCCCCCCCCCCCATCCCTCCATCTCCCTCCAGCTCCGATAGTTAAAACTTTTAATATAAAGGTTCAGTTCATTCTTCTCGATCCTGAGAAACTTTTCGTCCGTTTACGGAGCTCTCGCTGTAAACAAAGCACCACAGGCACCAAACCCGCCCCGGCGCAGCAGCCTCGGCCGCGGGGAGGACGGGAGACGGATGGAGGTGACGAGGAGACGGGTGTCCCGCCAGCATGGGCACGGGCAGGGCGCCAGCTGTCCCCATGGCACTGCGGGCTCAGCCCCATGGGACCGGCCCCATGCCCAGCCCCAGCACACCGCTCACCTTTGGGAGCCATGTCCCCAGGATGGGAATGTCCTGGCTGGAGCTGTACCCGGAGCTCTGGAGCTCCTCACACCTCCCCTCTCCTCCCCACCCAGTGCCCGGCCTCACGCTACTCGTTACTTAGAAAACAACTCCAATACAGATATCCCAAAGGAAGAATCCCCCCATCCCCGCGGTCCTCCCTCCTCCCGCCCCGCGTTGCTCCCTTGACACAAGGTAAACTTCGAAGAGAAGCCGCCCGCAGCAGCACCCATCGGTGCCCGGTCCCCGTAGGCACATCCCAGGGCAGGCAGAGCTGCAGGGTCCCCAATCGCAGTGGTGGCACCTCAGAGGGTGCCGTGGCCGCGGGACCCCAGGGCGAACCAGCCCATCTTCTCCTGTGCCAGGTCGAGGTCCCGCAGGCGGATGCCGACCTCCCCGAGCAGGATGTTCTCCCAGAAGCCTTCCTCGCTTAGCACGCTCAGGCGCAGCTCCCGTTGCTGCAGGTCCCCCCGTGGGATCCCGTCATAGACCAGCTGCAGGGCAGAACAGGGCAAACCCTCAGCTACAGACCCCCTGGGACCTCCCATCCCCATCCCCATCTCCATCCCATCCCCATCCCCATCCCGCTCCCATCTCCATTCTCACCTCCATCCCCATCTCCATCCCATCCCCATCCCACTCCCATCCCCATTCTCACCTCCATCCCCCATCT